>JAOBYH010223970.1:0-10010 GCA_025403525.1 Umimayanthus kanabou | reverse complement strand
CCCCCTCAAGGCTTCTAGGGATAAGAAACTCCTTACTCAACGAACTGTGTTTTATCAATACCGATACACAAATACCGATATACATTGGGTGGGCTTATACTTGGATAGGCTATTAAAAGGTTGGGTTTATATCCGTACGTGCGATAATCCTGAATTTTACAGTATGCCTAATGTAGCTCTTGCATTGTGCTGTTTTTTAATTCGAGCAGGGTAACAATTCATTCATCCATATTTTTATACATCAGACTTTTAACAACTAAAGTTGAAATGTTCAGTCACAAACAACTACACTGCTCCAAGGTTTGGCCAAAATCTGAGTACGCATGCGCTAAGCAATCTTACCCATGGAGGTTCAGCGGCAGGCCTGGACATAGATCTGTTTTGTCCCAGTTAAGTCTCGTTAGTTAGTGCTTTAAACCTCACTCTCAATCTTTAGCTCATGGGATTTAAGATGGGGACTGAAAAATTCCTCATCAGCGCGCAGGGAGAGTGAAGATCACATTTGGGACGGACCATTAGAAAAATGCTGTTGTCTGGGTGTAGGAAATTTTGGATGGGGGTTGGTGGGTAGGGAATTTGTACGATTTCTTTTTCACTCCATCTTGTTTGCAAGAATGTTTTCAAGACATCAATTGGAATTCTCTTTCAACATTTACCCCGTGCAGGAATTTTTTTCAAGTCTATTTGCCTTCAACGATATTTTTCCCCTCTTCCCATTCACTTTTCTAATTATTCGTCCCGAACGTGACCGGTTGTGGATAATTATGCAAGTGAAAAGCTGGCCACGGTTACTGTTTAACCATGTGTAAAGGGCTGTGCAGTCAAGTTTCGGCCAATCCTAAGAGCGGTGTGTACCTGGTGTAACTATTGTGGCTGTATTTTCTGTTGTTAAAATCTTAAATTGCTTTCTTCGGACATTTACATTTTCAGACCATTTTTGTTTAAAATTAAAGTGACAAAAGATAGCTAAAGATGGATTAAGCACCACATATATGAGAAACGGTAGACAGCAGAAATGGAAATGACATACAAAATTCCTCACAAGAACGCTTGCTAAGACGCTAAGACTGTATAACAATCCTTCTCTTAGTCCAAAGGTTTCAGAGAAAAGAAGGACTGCTTGTGCAGCCTAGTCCAACGCAAAATGTAGTCGCGAGATCATTTCTGCCGTTTCACGTACACCGGCTGGTGCTTTTAACCCTATCCGACAGGAGGTTTTTTTTGGTGCCTTAGTCGGGGGGGAGAAGTTCCCGCGGCCCATAACTCCAAAACCATTAAATAAATTAGAATGAAATTTGATAGACTGACAGTGAATCACAAACTAATTAACTTGATGTAATTTAGTTGACATTACGTCATAATGACGTCATAATTGCCAAAATTTTTGGGCCGGGTATGTTTAAAACGTCTCTAAAGTGAATCCTAACCATGTTGTTGAAGTGAAATACCTTTATTAAAGTAAATCGAAACATGTTACATTAAATGCGTGAGTGCTTTAATTTCAGGACATATATGATGTATATTTAAACTGTTGTAATTCTTTTCCATTGGAAACTCAAACGTATGGTGTTGTGTCACTACTCGTCTAAAACATGGCAGCGCTTCTCAAGATCCCGGATGCGATCGTTGTATCTCTTCTTCCGTTCTTGAACCGAGTAATGAACATTGCGTAGCACGTGCTCTCTGTCGTCCTTCCATACAATCTCCCACGTGTTGCTGGGGTTGTAGCAGAAGCACTCGAAGAAACCCTTATCGCAGCCCTGCCATCCCCACTCCGATGACCCAGGATTGTAGGCGGACGCTTCTGTTTTGGTTATCCCGGAAGGCAGCAGCTTCTCCGAGTATCTAATACACGATTGGCCCCCACAAGCACACCAATCACCTGCTTTGTAGTGACAGTCATTGTCACTATGGCAACCGGTTGGACCCAGCATGCATTGGTACGAAGGGAAGTCGAGTGTGCTCTCGGCGGTATGTACAAACTTCTGTAGTGTTTTGCTGTCTGCTGTTGTTTTGTGAGGACACCCATAGTCTAGGAAGCCTTTGAAGTATTCCTCCATGTTGCGTGCTTGGGCCATGTATCTTGTTCCTATAAACCTGTTAAAATATGTAATTAAATTATGACAAGCGATATTAAGGATTAATTCGCGCGTGCTGGCAAAATCCTTACTAATTTTCCGGGTGGTATGGCTAGGGAAGTTACAAAGGATTTTCACAAAACACAGTGAATTAATCCTTGATATCACGAGCCATCGTTTGATTAAGTTTTAATATAATGCCGGGGGGGCAAATTACGCTCATATCTTTATGAAGCTGTTTCAGTTTGAAACTTGAGCGAACAACACCTGGAAAAGTTCGATGCACGTCACTGAATTTGACATCCAAATATGGAACAAACCGTAACTCATATGCAAAATTTCAGATTAACGGTGAAATACCTGGAAAATTATGGAGTAATTTGCCTCTTATTGTATAATGACAGGTATAACTGTCGCGTTAAGATATTTTAGGTGGTTTTCAACTTCAAATAACCTTTTTCTCTCCAGTTTGGCAAGTTATAGTTATATTCAAGCATGTTGACCAAAGCCATCCACAAAAAAGGAACACTAATTGGATCTGCTGTTGCCATGGTAACACACTGGTGTGTTTTTAATGCATTACTGGCAAAAATATTCTCACATGTGACTGAGGGATGACACTAAGAAAAAAAATTCAATATACTTATTGCGTACAGTAAACCTCAAACTTGGGTTTCTTGCAGTTATTTGTCTGAGATCTTTTTTTTTGAATATCAAGTTTTCTGCAAATCAGGCCATCTCTTAGTCTGCGTGCAGACTCTACTTGCGGGCTTGGGGATATAGTTTGGGCAAAGAAAAAACGAATCGCTGTTGATAGAACAACCGTTTTGACTTTCTCTTTTAATTTACTTACCTTGCCTGTAGAATATCCCACAATGCAATATACTTATGTAAGATAGGTTTAGGTTCTGTGACTGCTTCTTTTAGAAATCGCTCAATAGTATCTGGTTGGCGCTTGTTGACCAATTCCGCCCTTGTTTGAAACCCTCCTCCTCGAACAACCAACTTTTGAACCATCTTCAGCTGTGACACCTTGTTAATATCATCTTTTGTCACACCTGAACAAGCACTAATACCCAGCTCCCCAACCTCAGTCGGCCCGGCCAACGAAGCGCACGCCTTGACTGTGAAGTTGCGTTGACTGTATGAGTCGCTGCTTTCCGCAAAGGCGTATTGGTAGATGCTCGACCCTGATAGAACTTTGTTTACCAAGTGAGAACCATACTTATAGAAGAAGATCTTGTATCTTTCCCAGGATCTGGCTAAGTGAGGACTTTGAATGCGTGCATTCAGCTTCTTAAAGTCATTCTCAAAGCTTTCATCAAACTTTTGCTTGTTTATACAGTCTTGTGAGATGGAGTAGTCCCTTGTCTCTGCGTACAACTGTAGCGAATTACCAGAGACTTTCATCGTTTTGCTTGCAACGTTGTTGGTAACTGAGCGAAGTGTAGCGCCCATTGTAAACTCGCCCGTTAAGGTAAGATCTATGTTAGAATCAGTGGAGATGGAGGAGTAGAGGTCTTTCGTGGTACTGTAGAAGCTCTCGTCTTTGCGGTTTACTCCAACGTCGGTTTTTATAAGGCATTTTTCGGGAAATTGTTCGTAAATTGTGGAGCCTCTTGCTGTTAGTTGCGTTGTTAGGAGCTTTTCCTTGGGGATGAAGAATCCTTGACCTAGTGCTCCAAATCCGGGCTCAATTTCATTCGTCTGTACTGAAGGCTCTACTAATGTCTCTTGAGTTTGCGCATGCACTACCGCAAGAACAAAGGTAGCCAAAAGTGATTTGAAGAACATCTCAACTAGAAACAACGCCTTTAAAAAAGAAAAGGGAAAAAACTGTTAAGTGAATTTTAAAGCCCTACATTGACGAGAATCAGTAAATGACAAAAAAAAGACAAGCAAGTAATGATAATGATAACGATATTGATGATTTTAATGATGATGATTATGATGATGATGATAATAATAAATAGAACCAGAATTATGAGATTGATAATAACAAAGTTAATGATGATTGAAAATGATGTTGATGATGATGGTGATGTTAATGCTAATGAAAATGTTGATGATAATAATGATGATGATGATGATGAGATTGAGCGTGTTACCAATCAGAATTGCGCCCAGGAGTTATTAATAACGAAAGTCAGGAAATCTTGTGAAATTCTACAGTCGCTCTTGTGTTTCATTCTTCATCATATACCACAAATCTTGTACATTATCCGCGAATGGTCCAAGATGGTTTTGGAACCATTTTTCACGCTCTCTGAAATCTTCTGAAAATTTTTGAATGTGATCAAGGGCTTTAAATTATTATGTCAAATGTGATCTTTTAGATTGCTTTTGTAGTTAGTACCTATAAAACATAAGGAAAATTAATCTTAAAGAATGTATCTAACTATCTTTCTAGTTAATAATAACATCTAATGTTTTCCCGTGGGCATTGTGGGAGAATCCAAAGTGTCAAAATTCAATCAGAACGCGCAAAGTAGCTTTCCATTTGATAATAAGGATTAGTTCACATGTGCTTTAGCGAAACTCTTACTAAAGCACTGGTTGCACATGCCTAAAATGTATTTGTTTAGACGAAATAAACAATGGATGGAAAATTCCTGTTAAACAATGAAACTCTCATTTGTGTGACTTTGCCCTCACTTTCCAAGGAAGTAAATTTAAGGCTCATCATTATTTACTATAGTCATCTTTCTAGTACATTTCAATATAATTAGGGATAATTACGCT
Source organism: Umimayanthus kanabou (assembly GCA_025403525.1). Lineage (NCBI taxonomy): Eukaryota > Metazoa > Cnidaria > Anthozoa > Zoantharia > Parazoanthidae > Umimayanthus > Umimayanthus kanabou. Next base: position 5,190 of record JAOBYH010223970.1, on the reverse strand, counting down.
CCTATCTTTATATATGTAACGGTTTCAGTTTCAGTTTCAGTTTCTTTGATATTCGTTGAACAACGTTACCGAATCAGTTGACATTCAAACAAGGAATAACTCGTATTCAAAATTTCGGATTTATCGGGTACAATCATTAAGTAACTTGCCCTCATTGAAGCATTTAGAATCAAATGTAAGTGTTTAAAAGTAAAACCCTTGAAATCCCTGGAGAACAAATCCCAGCCCTTTCATTGTTTAATCCAGTCATGGTTTACGTATTTAGTCCCTAACGGTTAAACTTCAACTTCATTATATGCTCAGTCCATTCAGTTTTTACCTGAAGCTGTTTTACAGATGAAAACATGAATTTGTAAAGAGCAGTTTTTGAATAGATTGAATAAGCCTTTTGAAATCGTGCATGACCACTGATAAATCCCCCCAGCTACATTAGCTAAAATAATTTAACAACACTTAAGACCTATGTACTGGACCCAGTTAATAGAAATTGTTTAGATTTAACTCAAGATCCGTTGCTCAAATAAAAACAAACAACATTTTACGATCTATGAAAATCGCAATTTCTTCATATTTCTAACTTGTATCTTTGTTTATACTTCCCTCCCAAGATAAAGAAAGAAAACCATAGTATTTAAGTTGACATTGCCAATATTAACAGAACTACAAACACTGAAATTCGTTGAAAGTTTATGAAGTTTTCATAAACTTACCTATCAAGCGGTATTTCCTACTCTCAAACGCTCTGCTTCGCTGAAAGTGTTCAGAATCTGAAATTACAACGTTCAACACAGCTCAAACGTCATATCCATAATTTAGGGTAGAAACATTTAAGGTTGTCATAAGTAAACAAATATTTATTAAAAGCAAACATAACATAAAAACACAGTAAATACAGTTACATTCCTTGTAAGCTGTGTGCAACTAAACGAAACTCAATTAGAAATTATTAAGGGCCCATCATTTTTTTAAAAAGTAGACTTTATGAGGTCTTATGCTGCTAAGGTGGTAATTCGTTCTCAATGATTATAAACACCATTTGAAAAATTCTTTATGTTACTTTGTTGCAATTTTTTTAATGAGGTTTTTAATGTAATTTGGGTGACTTGAGGTCAAAGGTTGATATGCTACCGAACGTTACCATGAATTGAATTTCTGCGCTCTCAACCCGAAAAAGTTCAATCCGTAGGGTGGAAGGTCGTGTGTATAATTTAATAGGTACACCGGAACGAAACAATACAATTAAAACAATCTCAAATGGAAAAAAAAACAAAGAACGACATTGTTTGCCAACTACGAGAAAACCTCATTCAAGCTTTATTAGGGCGAACTCCCCTCAAGTGAATCGTCCGCGGAAAATATGTTTAGTCTCTGAAATGGCTACAAAAGGAAAAAAATATATAAAACTAAAATAAAAGGCTAAAAGATTGACAATAACATTAAAATCGTTAAACTCCAAACGTTTTCGATATAAAAACTGTTAGTCAGAGAAGTGAACTGAAAGCTAATCGCGTCAAGGGGATTTAATTGTTGCTCAAGTTATTACCGCTGGGAATAAGTTTGCTATGTAACAATTGACTTGAATTGGATTGGATTCTAAAAAAAAAAAATCAGCAAATCACAGGTAGATAGTTTACTTTTGGAAGCCGCAGGCTTTCAATGAGCAAGTCTCGAAACTTGCCTTTTGTGTTCGTCTCTCAGGGCCTAGATTTTAGTTGGGACGGTCTCTTATCTCAAAGACTGCCAACACCAGTCAATTTTCTCATAGTTGATAGAAATAACTGGTTGTGAAGCTCAACAAACTTCAAAAGGAGTGTACAAAGCTGCTTTGTTTTATGTTGAACAAACCGTGACCCTGCACATTGTTTTGTTTTTGGCGTGAGCGCAAATGTTTTTACTGGTTGGTTGTTCATATACATTTCAATACCTTTTATGTTTTGTGCTGAGTCGAGGCCATCGAACAACAGATATAGAGAACAAAACTATAATTTTCTGAGGAAAACAAAAACGGCGTTTTCCCAACAAAAGGTTAGTTTTGCTAGTTGCAGCGGGCTTAACTTTTTATTAGAGTGACATTTACACCTTTCATAGTCACCAACTACAAATAAATCAAAATTAATTGTGTTTGATTCAGGTCAAAGAGCTTAAAGGTAACACGAAATTGTCAGTGCCAACTCATAAATTATAGATTAATAACAATAGCTCAAAGGGATCATTTTGTGTCACTGCACTTTGTTTACCAAACAGGTGCTGTTCTTCATTGCGTTTCAATTTTAACTTCCCTTTTTGTTAGTGGTTAACAGCTTTGCAAAACAACGCCATTGCACGTCCAAACAAACGGTGTGACATTTTTCATATTTGTTCTGGGTATCTTTCTTGAACATAGTTGAAACTAGGAATTACGGATGTACTTTTATGTTATTCGCCAAAAGAACAAAGGAAGAGATAATCGTATTCCAACATGAACACTTTGTTCGAAAGTTTACACTCTTTTTTCACAAGAACGTCTAATTTTTGGGCTGAGGCTGAACGTTCTTAAATACTTTGAGGATTTCAGCCTAAAATGTCCTTAAAATGACGTTCTCAGTAAACATAAATGTTAGTATTGGGTGCATGTACATTTGCTATAAATACGCTATCCTGAAGGCAAGAAAAAATATAATAAACGAAAAGGATTTAAAAACAAATTTGCACATACGCAGCACAGCATAGGCGACGTTGCACTGACGAACATTAGCTGACAATCAAATTATCTCCACGATTTTTGTGCAGTATCCAAAACAAAAGTTCTTCGCCTTTCCTCAGCCTCAGCTTGTTCTTAGCATGTTCTTAAATTTTGGGCATTTTCGGACTCACGTTCTTACAAAAGAGGCCTTGCACAGCTCTAGAAAATTTAATTAAGAGCCTAACCTGCTATTGATTGTGTAGCTCAAAGAGATTATCGGGCTTCAATGATGTAAACGTTATATGTTTTACATCGACATCAAACCGCTGTTTCTCTGGCGTCTTCAGGTGCAGCCTGGGCGCTTATTTTTTTGGATTTTTAGGGTGGGCGCTTATTCTGCTTTATTCGAGACTGGGCGTTCCTATTTTTACCGCACATTTTCAGTAAGTCTATTTTCTATCAACCAAAACAAAGAAGAAGGAACAAAACGTAAATACATAAAAAAAACATAATACCAATTCTCACTGACGTAAACTCAATTAGTTCTTAGGTGCTGCGTCTTCAATGTCCTACAGTAAGACATTGCTGGGGGGAGGGGGGGGAGGGGAATGACGCTTATTCGAGGCTGGGCGTTTAATAACTTTTTTGGCCTCAAGGGTGGGCGCTTATTCGAGGTTGGGCGCTTATGCGAATAAATACGGTAAATTCTTTTAGGAAGTACGAGCGCATGGACACCCTGGCCTGCATATTTTTCCGCCACATGGGCCACCCCAAGGTTCCCAAGGAAGGTATGTAAGGTTTGTCGTTAGCACTTTGACATACAGCCATGTGGCTGTAATGTTGGGATTTAAAGAGAAAAAAATCATCGTGTTTTTTATTCTCTGGCTCTTTTTTCACGTGTGATATTGCTGAGAACAGCTAGTGTTCCTCAAGTCGTATTGATTAAGTTTAACTACGTATTACTTAAGTTTTGATTGATGATTGATGACATTTCAATTAACTTCGACATGGGAAACTGGGGTGTAATAGTCTTTAAGGAATGGCTCCATGGCTGCACTTAAAGCCACAGTTTTTCCAAATTCAGAGATTACTTTTGTCATATATTTAGATTTTAGAAAGACAATCTAAGCAGAAACGAAATTGAATGCAATGCTAGCATTACGTACTGAAAGCATTTCTCATCAGCAACTCGAAATATTTGCCAGTAAATAAACCCTGTCGCAGCGCCGGCAATTAACAACGCCAGTACAGTACCATTACTTAATTGTGTAAAGTCCTTCGAGAAGGTAGTACACAATAGACAAAGGCTTAAATTGTTTTCTTAAATAAGAAATCACACAACAGCAAATTATCCAGTAGAATGTAATTTAATTCCCTGACAATGCTTAAGTTACATAACCTTAGAACTTTGCTGGCATTTAATTATTTGTTTGCAAAGCTCCACACATCTATTGCAGACGGTTTGTGAGCAGCTTTACAACGTTTCTCCAAGGTTCGTATGCGGGCTTCGTCTTGCTGATCTGAAGCCGCTATAGCACCGTGGGCGTTTCGTAACACGTGCTCAGTGTTATCCTGCCATACAACGGTCATCTTGGTGTTTGGTGCTGAGCAGTAGCAGCTGAGCCCACTCAGCCTACACCCCTGCCAGCCCCAGTATGAAGTATCAGGATTGTATGCATACGCTGAGGTTTTCGAAGTACCTGAGTTGAGTGAGGATTCCTGGTATCGGATGCACGATGTTCCCCCACACGCGCACCAGAAAGCGGACCTGTAATGGCAGTCGTCATCTGTGTGACATCCGGAAGGGCCAAGAACACAACGGTAGGCGGGGTAATCGTACGTGGATTCAGGGCTGGGGACAAATGCCTGAGCAGTGATTGTTCCGGCTCTCTGATGAGGACAGCCGTAGTCTAGGTAACCTTTGAAGTACTCTTCTAGATTACGAGCCTGGGCCATAAACCTTGTTCCAATAGTCCTGTTTTGATACAAGAATATCTCATGATTAGTGACCATTTGGCCTGATTACGCTCTTTTTTTAATATGAACGTCTAAATTTTGGGCTATGGCTGCCGTGAATGTTCTTAAGGTTATTCCACCCAAATAGTACCTGCATTCAGATTTTGGTAAAAGTTTGTACACTTGTAATTCAGTATGTGTAAACCCCAGAAATGAAATGAAAAGGGGGGTCCCCACACTACTTTTAGAGATAGGGGGGCAAAAGTCCACCCCTCTGGGGCTATATATTTTGTTAAGGAAAGCCATGCGACGTAACTGTACTACCATCCTTCGGAATACCAAATCAGATGTTCAGAAATCTGGAAACATACGAAAAGATGAAGTAATAAACACTCCTGGATATTGAGAACATTTGCTTGGGGTGTTTATGCAAAAAGGTAGTTATGGTATCAGAGTTTTATTCAAGTGAAAATTGTTGTTATGGTTACCAAATCCAGATAAACAATCAATTCATGCCAATACTTTTCAATTTTATTGTATTTTCTAACACTCAGAATTTTCTATATTTTTCT
>JAOBYH010223859.1:0-10011 GCA_025403525.1 Umimayanthus kanabou | reverse complement strand
CAAAGTATCAAAAATAAAATGAGAAGGAAATGTGCAATTATTTGATGGTCATGTTGCTACCATAAAGGCAGTAATAACACAAATAAAGTTAAACCGTTTTCTTGTGAAAAAATTTTCAAAAACTATTCCAAGCCACCTTAATTACTCAATTTTTTTTCCAGTTACGGAGTTGGAAAAAAATTGATCAATTGCTATCACCAAGTGTTCCATTTGTCCTATATTTACATTGGCTATATTTTATGTCACTGACTGAAGCGCCAGAATGATCAATGTTTACATCTAAATATTTTCTTTTCCTTTAGCATACTAATAGATCATTCAAAACTTTTAAAATTTCTATTCTTAAAAGACCTCAGTTTCAGCTTTGTATATTTGTGTGTGTGGTAGTGGTATGCTAGTTAAAATCAAAAGATTTGCTATTGGTGTGTATTTTCTTGCCTGCGTTGCAGCCGGCCCACGCTCTGTCAACGGTTGGTTTAGTCCGTCATTTGCGAACAATAGCCCATTACAGTCCCACGGTTATATGTAGTCGTTCGTGATTGGCTTGTTTCTAACCCGGTTGATGATTGGTTTTCATGAAAATCTAGTGATGTATCTTCCAGTAAAATGCTTATGACGTCTATAGAATAATGTTCGTTGTGTACGATTATTCAACTTTCCCCCTTACCTCTCTTTCGCTCCAAGACACGAGAGAACCTTTAGACGCTACCACTTTCTGGAAGAAGTCGTCATTGAAGAATTCCTTGGACACGCCTACCGAGGAGTTGTTCATCCCAAACAGTTCAGAGGCGACCGAGTGCTAGGACAATAGAATTAGCAACAACCTTAGTGTTTCTATTTTTTATTTACTTACTTTTTTATTTTTATTTACAATATTTAGCCCTTTTTTGTATTTGATTGTACATTAGACTATCTTTGTTTATAACAACAAAGATAGTCTAATGCACAATCAAATACATGCAATGCAACTTATAAATTATAGTAAATCAGTAACAAATAACTACTTTAAACATTGGCTAAAGTGTACAGAATTACTAATAAAGGAAAATGCCAAGGAAGCCTCAAAGAAACTATATTAAGATAATGATAAAATGGCTTCCAGGCGGACAGTTTCGTTTCCGTCAAGGATGCATGCAGCCATCAGCAGAATTTGAGAAAAATAGAACAGCCGGTGGGGGAAAAATACTATTATTAATTTGGCGGTTTTAAACAAAAGGCGAATTGTGACGTCATTATGTAACCTGTTGTCGATATAATGAACAGAAAAAGACTGAGTCATTTGCAGTATGGACACGAGACTGAAACATCTGTTTCCCATGTTAGTTGCTAGCCCAACGTCCAGTGGCAAGAGTCATTTTGTGAAACGTTTACTGAAAAGGGGAGAGGAAACCATTCAAAATTCCCCTGAGAATATTATTTGGTGTTATGGAATTTACCACAAGCTCTATCACGAAATGCAAGAAACCATGCCAAACATAACGTTTGTTGAAGGAAATCCAAACGACCTGGAGACAAGTCTTAATCCTTCTGCCCGGAGCGTGATTCTGCTGGATGACATGATGCCGTAATTCACGCATTACCAACTTATTGACAAAGGGATCTCATCACCTGAACTCATCGGTCATTTTTATTGTTCAGAATTTATTTCATGACAGATGCATCGGGGAAATGTTAAATACGTTCAAGAGTCGTTCATGGACGCAACTGCAAAACCTTATGAGCAAATTATTATGTGATCTTAAACCAGAAATGAAAAAGGACTTCCATTGAGGACTAACAAAGAGGACTTCCACTTGAGGACTAACATTTTCCCTGGAGAACAACAAATTGCATACATTAAGACGAGACAAAATTCAGAGCACGCTTTCGTACCAGTCATTTGAGGACGAGCCTTCATGTGAAGAGGAAAAAGGATTTTCTCCGAGTGCTAGCCAAGTGCAAACAACATCAGTGCAAAGCTATTTTAAGACTGCCGACAAATCACTGATCAAGGCCATTGTTGAGTGCGTATATAATATTCTTAGAGGTACTGTTCCCATAACCAAAAGGCAAAGATCCAAACTTTTCCTGCAGAGCAAAACTTTACACGAATTTAACGATAAAGCAATTTCCACATCAAAGAAAAAGCGGCTTCTAATCAGTCAACACAGTGGTAACTTTTTAAGTATTTTACTCCCACCACTACTGACTGCTTTGGAAAGTATTCTCAAGTAAGATGCAGCACACGAGGAAAATTGTTTTAGTCCTTGAGCAAACATTACAAAGACCCGAAGAGCGAAAGCGAGTGACGACGACGCCATTAACTCAGACAGTTATAACATTGGATAGTGAAATGTAAAAAATCTTGAAGCGAAGAGACATCAGTGACGACGAGAAAGCAACTTTATACAATCAAGTCCTACAGCGGTAATTGAGCTACTATGAACAAAAACAAAACAACCCACTGAAAATCAGGGTTGAGAACTCAGAAGGAAAAGAATCGAAGGAAAAACCTGTTGAAGTGGAAGATGCTGGGAAAGAAGCGGGTGATGGGGACGAGGACGAGGTATTCAGTTGGAAATCAAGTCATTAGGAGTTTACCAAAAACAGTTCGCCAGCGAGGAAAACTGCTTTTCGACACTATAAAACAAAACCCGGAAGTGATGAATTGGAACAAGTCTGGGCAGAGGGTGGTTGAAGGCACAACAATTCCTGCCTCTCATACCACTGATTTGATAGGGATTCTCTGAGAGAGAGAAAAGGAATAGAGCCCGCGGGATGCCAGCGATTCCTTCGAGGTTTGGACAAAATGAACGTTCCAGAAGAGTTGATCAGAAACGAAATGCAAAGGAGTGTGTTGAGAGAATTCAAAACAAAAATTGTTGAAGGAAACGGTTCAGAACTTTGGTTACCGTCACCTCCCCCTGACGCCAAAACCAAAGGACCCATTAGAACAAAAGGACTAAAGCTCAACTTTTCAAGAAAACGACCCCTCCCCTTCATTGTGAAAAGTATTCAAGTTGAAGTTTGTAATTTTAGTGTCATCAGAAATGAACATGTAAACAATCAAACGTTGAAAATAAAGCTCGTATTAAAATCAAAGTAGGGTGGTTGTTTATTTATTTATTTATTTGTTTGTTTGTTTAATTAATTAATTAATTAATTAATTTGTTTGTTTGTTTATTTATTTATTTATATACTTGTTTCAACAGAGAGTCCAGTTCAGCATTGCTGGTTTAAATGGAACTCTGCATGTGACAAGAAAAATAAACTAATAAACTATCAAATGTAGCAAATCAAAATATACAAAAAAATTCTTGAAAATGAAATATAAGTGTCAGTTTAAAGAAATTAATAATGAGGATTAAAATAATGTTTAAGACGCAGTTTGAAGTTAGAAAGACACCGAATGCTGCGAATGTCAGCAGGTAAAGTGTTCCAGGTCTTGGCGGCATTCTATTTAAATGCGGATTGAAATTTGGAAGTCTTGGCGAGTGGCAGGCGGAGGAGATCTTTTTTCCGGGTGTTGTAAGAGTGGAATTCTTCTGATTTTACAAAGTTATACATTGAATACATAAACTAAATAAATGATAGAAAGAATAAACACATCTTCGTGAACTAATCAAATTGTCCCTTTGGTCCCTCTTTTTGAGTTAAAAATTAGTTTCACGTTGTGAAAATACTGTTGTTTTAATGTGCTACGCGGGACGAAAGGGACTCAGGAACAAACGGGTCAGAAATGGATAGGTGTTTTCATTATTTATGTTTTCTTATTTTTGAAGCATTTATATAAGCCTCCATATTACGACCCGTATCAAACCACGCACAGCATATTGAGTTCACGTTGTTTATTACACAATTCATTTTAAAAAGGTCGCTTAAGAACAAAAATTATTTGCAACAATTCAGTTTTAAAATAAACACAGAAACGTTCTTTACCAAGCTGCAACAAAGTTTTAGAGGTCTTTCCCTAAATATCAAAAGGAAGGGTAGACAAGTGACTCCATCCTCTAATACACAACGTTTCGGATAAATGAATGAGAACCCTTCGCGAACTTGCTCATAAGTGTGAACACTGTTGTTAACGCACCTGAAACCACGGTTAACACCTGGACTGTTCTGCTTAGTTAACAATACATTCAAATATTTCTCTTTCGTTATATCATTACACTTCTCGGAAATTCCTTTCCAAGAAAACTTATCTGCAGTACCAAAACAGTAGTAGGTTTTGCTGCAAAGATCAATAATCCCTTCTTCTTCCCACTCTGTCTTGAAAAGACCCGGGATGCGTTTGTCGTAAGCCCTGTGTTCCATTGTGTCCCTTCTTGGGAACCAGTTGCTTTTTGTCACCTTCATATTCTTCTTTGATCTCCGGCTTCAAGAACTCCTCCAGACTCACTGCTCTGCCCAGCAATCGCAATGTAGGCACTGTAAAAGCAAAAGTAAGAAAGAGATTCCAAATCTAGCGGAGATATAATCATATATATCCTGTAAAAGATAAATCTTAGTTGTTTGAAGTGGTCATGTTTAAAAGTTACTTGCCTGTCGGTGTCCATCTCACAGTACTGGTAGTCTTCTCGGTCGAGGTACTTATCGAGGAAATCAAACAAGAACTGTAACATCCTCAGCTTCGCGTATTGATAAACGAAGAAGCCAACGGGGATGGGGAGGTTCAGTTTGATGACTTTTTGGCGGATTGGACCTCGTACGTATCGTTGTCAATCTGTTCCAACTTTCTGTAGAATGGGGCGTTGATCAGTTTGTACACTTGACTGTCGTCGCAGAAGAAGACGTCTCTGTGCCTCAGCTGGTTGGTGATGTGTCGAACACTTAATTGTTATTGGCAGAAGGATGATGGTATTGGAACTTACCGTTTTCGTAATTCCGGAGAATAACTCTAAGGCAATGTTCATCTTGGATATATAGAGAGAGAGGCTTGCAGGCGAAGTTGAGCGGGGTTGATGGAAGTTAAACGAATGTTGTAGCAGTCCATAATGGTTTTTTGACGGGAGTATCTGGCTCGGATCTGGTTCCAGTGGCATATGTACAGCTCACGGGTCTTGGGATCGAGTGTCTGGAGTAGTGGGAGAGGAACGAAGGGTGGATCAGGATGCCATCTGGTATTGACGGTAGGTTGTGGCTGTGGTGCCGAGGATTAGCAGTGCGGGATCGTTTTGAGATACTTGGAGCTGTTATTACAAACAATATATGAACAATCATGTACATTTCCCATCGTTTATACAATGGAATCTCATATGATTATGAAAAGAAAAGCGAATAGAGTACAAAAATAATCATTAAATACAGTGTAACAAGAGCGAATTAGTAAATGTAAGCAAACGTTCCCTCGCTGAAGAAATATTAGCATATTACGAGATATAAACATTTACCCAAGAGCGAATGATCAATAAAACTATGATGTTTCCGTGTTTGAAATTTCAAATACATCGTCAATTTTTGAAATTTTATTCATGTACAAAGCGCTTCCACCATCCAACTCAGGCTCACATTTTAAAACTTATATAGTCCTATAACTAGTTTTAACTTAGATTTAAATTGTTATCATTAGTTCTAGGGCCATAAGGGAGAGTACAGTTATGGATTGTAATTACGCACCCTACCAAAATAAAGTGGTGTTGTTGTTGTTGTTGTTGATGTTGATGTAACTTCATTGAATCAAGTGTACAGCTAGCTTTTCATTTATAGCCACTGTTGCACATATTTTTAAGACAGCTGATTCATACTTCAATACAATAATCATCCAATAAAAAAATCCATAGAACTATTTTGGTACAAATGTCTTTGTTTTCGCGACAAAGTCACAGAAAATCCTTCAAACTCCTTTTTTTGCTATTCACAAAAAGCTGATAAACACATACTCAAGTTATGTAAGCCATACTCGATACGCAATTCAACATAAGAAAATAGAATCAGCTTTTTAAAACTCAGTTTGGACATTGAGCGACATGTTTTTAAAAGACAAAAAGAAATTCAATACATGCATAAATATGGGCTCAATTATGGACTCAACAGAGATTAATTCACATATTAAGCAAAATGTTGAGACAAGAGAACCAAAAAATTCATAATCGTGCGTTCAGTTATTACCCACTATAAAATACAGTTTGCAGAACAACAAAATGACTCGCTCCATTAATGGTAGCATAGGTTTTCTCGACAACAAAAAGGGAACGTTATAATTTGACTAACTTAAACTAACTTTAAAGAGTACTTACCCCCTTGATCTTGACTTGCTCGCTTTCTTTTATTTTCTTAACTTGGTGGCTTGTGCGCCGACTTGACATGTGCAAGGAACGGAACTTTGTTCCTGAACTAAAATATTTTTCCTGCATTTCCCGCATTCATATGTTCTTTCCACTGCCAAGCGGCTGCCAAGCGCTCGTGAACTTTCTCGTGCTGGAATAAATGATCTTTTCTGGCAAACTTCTTCCCACATCTCTCCCTGTTGTGTGTACTTTGATGCCGTTTCAAAGCGTCAGAGCGACTGAAAGACTTTCCACAGATTTCACAGTCATAGCGCGCCTTCTTGGATGACGGCTAGGTTCATCCTTCAATCAATGATAAAGTCAATATTTTAGTTTCATGAAACAGAAAGTCAACAAGTGAAAAAACAAAAACCTTCAAAGTCAGTAAAATAAACTGAGTATAGTATAACACAATAAATTACAATTTAAAAAAACACCGCAGCTTTGCGTTTTGGGGAAGCACCAGCACCAGTTTGGGTCATGATCGGGTTCCCATTAGGATCAAGCATCAGGTTTTATTTATTAACGGACTATAAAATAAAAGGAAAACGAATAAGAACACAGACTTCAAGAGTTTAACAATCATAACACGGCGATCCGAATACAAATACAAAACCACAAATTGTTTTGGAACTTACTGGTAGATCTGATCATTCTGAGTCGGAAACCGAATCAAAAATTTCGTCTGGGACAGTTAAAACATTCCTATAAGGAAAAGCAAAACAAATTGAAAGCCAAGTGTTTGATAAAATATATCATTCAAAAATCAAATTATTTATCGGCGTAAAGCAAAATCAACTTACCAAGAATTCAAGAATCTCCATTTGGGACGGATCATCCAAAATCTCGGCCAGAACAGCAGGGTCCATAAATGAGTCTTCCATTTCGAGTCAAATTAAAAAAAATTTCAGCAGCGAGTTGTCTCTTTCAAGGTTGATTTTGAGAAACAGTCAAGTTCGCTGACTTTAAATAAGAACTCTGAACAAAAGTAATTGTGATTATTCCAAAGAAATGATGTTAAATGGTTCGGCGTCTGTCATTATCTTGAACAAGCATAAAAAATCTTCTAAATTCAATTCAATTTGTTCGCCCAGCGAAAATGAACACAAAAGGATTTCTATACTTTATTCAAACTTATCGTCCACTTAGTGAAAATTAATACAAATGAGTTGATGTTAAATGGTTTTATCGTCAGTTATTATCTTGAACAATTACAAAAGAACTTCTAAATTGAATTCAATTTGTCTGCTCAGTGAAAATGAACACAAAAAGATTTCTATACTTTATTCAAATCTATCGTCCACTCAGTGGAAATTATCTCGAAAAAGTATAAAAGAACTTCTAAATTGAATTCAATTTGTCTGCTCAGCGAAAATGAACACAAAAAGATTTCTATACTTTATTCAAATCTATCGTTCACTTGGTGAAAAATATTGTTACGATACAACATGGCAAGACTCAATTTTATTTTATTTTATTAGTTGGCGAAACGTTTGGCAAAAGGTTTTCATTCTCCAAAAATGTTCTAAAATCATAAAAATTGCAGAGTCACCTTCTAAACTTAACAGAGTGAAACAAATGCATCGAATAACCTGGAGCGCAGCGAAGTTCGTTTATAACTGTCATTTTGCAGATAACAATTGTTCCCAAATCAAATCAAATCAAATCAAAACTAAAATTAAAAAAACAACTCGTATATACCTCACTTACCAGAACTGCAAGATTTCGTCAAGCGCCGTTTGAGTGCCTGGTCTGCGGCAATTTGAAACTTTGCAGAAAAATATTGTTCTAAGAAAGGAAGAAAGAATGAAAGAAATGGCGTAGAACGGGCCCATTAAATGATCAAGGTATTGTTTATTGTGAACCAATGAGCACACGAGCTATTCAGCGGCAATTGAAAAAGAAAGAATAGAAAATCTATGATACACATGTACACGTATCAACTTTCTCGCGCGTTTTCGGTTTGCTATTTCGGTCCCTAGGCCCTGTTCAGGTGTGGTTTGTGAGGTGAGTACATGATATCGATACGAGTGTTCATCTTGGTCCATAACTTGCCGTCGGACCTCGCACTCGGCTAATAAGAGGTATACATTTGCATACATATACGACCTCAAGTGGTATTTGTAAGTAAGTTTTTATTTCATAATCTTCGTACCCTGCGAGCAGAGATCTCTCCCAACGCCACGAAGAACGAGACGAGATCTCTGCTCGCAGGGTATAACCTTCTCGCAGCTAAAAGCTGAATGTTTTATCATAAATCCCCCAATACGGTTTCCGATGTCAGTGAAAGCTGTTTATATGTATCCCTAAAACGTTTTATTTTTAAATATTATTGCTTTATAAAAGCTTTTTGAGCAGCGCGCCATGGAATCTGTCGTCATAATGAGACCAATCACGCATCCACAAGGCCAAAAACATATTGGGGATCAATTTGGGACTGCTTGTTGATTGTTACCAAATATAGGCAGTCCCCAAGGCTTTGCTGAGACTTGGTGCCCGAGCGCTAGTCCGCCAGATTGTGCTGTGTTCAGACACTGGGTACCCAAGATATTCACAAGTTCGAGAACGGGCACCGTACCAAAGTGGCTCTGGCATCCAGGATAGTTACAAGTTTCAATTAAAATTTTCGTTAAAATTTATTAAAACAAACTGGACCGTAGCGAAGTTCGTTTATAACTGTCATTTTACAGATAACAATTGTTCCCAAATCAAATCAAATCATAACTAAAAGTTGAAAAACCAACTCGTATATATCTCACTTACCAGAACTGCAAGATTTCGTCAAGCGCCGTTTGAGTGCCTGGTCTGCGGTAATTTGAAACTTTGCAGAAAAATGTTGTTCTAAGAAAGGAAGAAAGAATGAAAAAAATGGCGTAGAACGGGCCTATTCAATTTTTGAATTGTATCGATCAAGGTATTGTTTGTTGTGAACCAATGAGCACACGAGCTATTCAGCGGCAATTGAAAAAGCGGGAAAAAGAAACAATAGAAAATCTATGATATACATGTACACGTATCAACCGTTTCTCGCTCGTTTTCGGTTTTTAAAATATACTGATTAGTTTGCTATTTCGGCCCCTAGGCTCTGTTCAGGTGTGGTTTGTGAGGTAAGTACATGATATCGATACGAGTGTTCATCTTGGAAGCTAAAACCTGCCAGGAGCGAAGGAAAACGTCAGGTAGGGATCAGAGTAGCTCCAAATTTGTCAAGAAAGTTAGATTTGCATTGGTTTTGTTGTTCAATGAATTTCATGCTTAACTTTATTATAGAGAGAAAAACTATTTTAGAGCTTGTTGGAGCGATCGACTCCGAATTACATTGAGAACGAAATATTCCATTGCTTATGGAACAATAACACAAGTCACTTTAACAGTATTCTTTAGTTTTGTGGTTCAACGAAATTCATGCTTGACTATATTATAGTAAGGCCAAGTAAAAAAATTAGATGTTTCTCGTCCCTGCCCGCTTCCTTTCGTACTGCCGCCTCCTCTTTTTACTATTTGCTATTTTTAATACAAACCTTTATATTGTGTTTGTTGTCATTCAGAAAATGTACATTCATCTCTCAAACTCAATTTGGTCATCGATCTGCTGAACGTATTCTTCCATACTAAACTGTATCTATTTTCAATTACCGGTATTACGTAAAACATCACTGAGTATACACAACAATTTATTGCTGCTGAGGGGAGCGAGGCAGGTAACTATTCCAGTGGTCATTTAACCTTTTTGTGTGTTTGATTGCTGGCGATTTGTCCCGATCCG
>JAOBYH010223748.1:0-10011 GCA_025403525.1 Umimayanthus kanabou | reverse complement strand
TACCTCACCGCTACGCGGTTCGGTAAATATCAATCACTAGTCACCTCCACTTCAGGGGATAGTTGTTAACTATTGAATGAATGAATGAATGAATGAATGAATGAAATTCTTTATGTATCCACTGTAAAAATCTCTCATAACAAAGTTATGGTTTTTGGAGAAGCTGTGTCCACTCTGCAGCGGTCAATTACCCACTGAACATATTGACGAAGACAGAGCGGAAACAGATGTGAAAACAATAAAAAGACATATGTAAACAATCATACAACATTCAAATTTACATATTAGCATTATTTACACTCATTCTAAAGCTGCGCAAGTTGCGTGACCTCGTAATGTCACCGGGAATAGAATTCCATACTGCTGCTCCACTATAACTAAAGCATTTTTCCCATATTCTGTATTGGGTCGGGATAATATCAAATTGACGTCCGAGTTCTTCAAAGCGTGTTTGTGTCTTTGGAAAACATAAGAGAACTTTTTTCTCAGATGATTAGGAGCAAGACCATTTAGCGCCTTGTACATAATAACGGCCTTACTACAGATGTGCTTCTGAGAGAGGGTCTCCCAATTTAGCTGTTTTAACAGCTTCACTCTTGTTTGTTTGTTTACGGATAGTCAGCTTGGGAGTTAAGGTTTAGGTCACTTTTGGCTATTATCTTTTTATCCAGTCGGGGATCATTCGTTCTCAGAGTAGAGGGCAACTCCTGTAAAAGCCTGCTTGAAAGCTCCATGGGGTAATTGTTTTCATAAATGAACTTATAACCACTAGTACGTTTATTAACACAGTAAGTTGAACTATATGTTAGAGTGGTTTTCAATTGAGCATGAATTGAAAATAGGCGAACGTAACGCGATCCAAGTTTCTGGAGTTTTGATTGGTTCTGCGAGGACTCGGCGAACGTGTGTGCCATCTTGTTTTTGATTTCATGCTTTGATTTTGACTTTGATTTGTTGGGCGAACAAGATTCTTTACACAGTTGACAAAGTTGTGTTTCAATAGACTGTGAATGAGCAGCTACAGTTTGTAAGTCCTTTGTAACTGGACAAACGAACAGTTTGACTAAAAATCATTGTCTAATAAAAGCATTGCTGTTTTTATTTTTCCTGGCATTGGCAGATGCAGCAAAAAGTAAAAGTGTAGCGAACAAGTTTTTCAGAGTCAAACGAAAATCACTCAGCCTCTAAATGTACTGAAACTATTATGAGAATCAATTCCCTCACTGATTACAAGTGTAAGTGACAGGTCTTTAGTTGTCATCTTTCTACTCTACTGTATTACGTTGCCAAGCCCCAAGAGGCTTATTTTGTTGTGTGGCTTTCGAAATTGGAAATAAGTAGAACAAAAGGGATCATCCTAGATGGTTTCAAATAGCCAGTGCAGCTGGCGTTTCAGTTACTGGAGAAGGGAAAAATAAATAGCGAGAAAAAAACAGCAGGGGGAAGAAGGGAAATGCCAGCTGTCAGACGGCGAAATTCTCAAACTTAATTGTTCAAACGATAGTAACACATAATTACTGTAAAGCGGAAATAAAAATATGTCAAAAGCGGAAGTGACAATGACGGACTATGACAGCAGTCTCGAGGTTGAACACTTCAGCATATCTGTTATAAACTGTTTCGCCAAAGCCTGTTCCGCTGAACAGAGCAATATCTCCACACTACAATGTTCTATTTCTGTTGTACTCAATGCGGACAACGCATCAGCACAAAAACCGCGAGATCGAAGTTCTGCAAGATGGTCTTCAATACACGGTCCGGCATGGCCAATCGAACGAAATCGAACACTTTTTCAATCGAACGTAATCGTTATGTTCGGTAATCGAACATAATCGAATTCACTGAAAAAATATTGGCTCAATCGAACACAATCGAATGTTCGATTATCGAACTCATGATTATTTCATTCAATACTTGCTGTCATCGCCGATTTTTTTCTATTTTGTGTTTTCGGTACATTGAACACACTTGTGCACATACGGAATCGGCCTATACTGGAGAGGAGGAGAGAATGGGGCGAGAGTAGACATCAATACTGGGGTCGGTATGTTTTCTTCCCAGGTTTTTATTTCAAAATTATTTATTTATTCAATCCTCCCTCTCTGCTATGCTTCATGGCTTGTCTCCTTTCGAGTATTGCCCAGGTGTATACGCACCAGATTTCACTCTCTGCCGATGGTTTTGGAACCATACTTTGACCTATAAAGACACAAGAAAAGCGGAATGCATTTTAGTCCCGGATAAGTTACCTTGAGAAAAAATTGCCACTTCTCCTGCCCTGGGACTTATGGACTGCTAAAACAACTTGCAAATCTTGTACCGGGTATTAAAATCACTCGAAAGCTAAATCGTATGATCAGCAGGTATTCATCCTCAGGAATTGCGAGGATAATCGATAATCCCTGGATAATCCTCCATAATACTTCATATTCCGGGCATATTACATTTATTCGACTTATTCAGAACAATGTCCCGAGAGCATTTACCCTGTTTACAGTAAATTAAAACAGTGACAAAAACAGAAAAAGGAACAAAATCGAATTTAATCGAACATAATCGAATGCAATCATTCGATTAAGTTCGATTAAGTTCAGTAATCGAATTCACGCAAAAGTATGCATTCGATTATGTTCGATTGCCGAATACAATAGAACTTAATCGAACGATTGTGTTCAATTACGTTCGATTAAGTTTGATTATCGAACGTTTGATGGGCTATGCCGGGAACATTGTCATTGCAAATGGTTAATGCTGATTTGTGATTTTAACTGTTTATTATTGAGAACATGCATCCATCTGGTTATGGAATCAGTTTTAACAACATTTGTGGCTGATTTTCTTCCTGGGAATTGCTTGAACTACAATTATAAATTTTTGAGCATGAGGGAAAAACAGTGAGATTCTTTTAAAAAAACATGAGATTTTCAAAAAATTGTGAGATTTTTGTGGCTTACCATGAAACTGTGAGATTTTGCTGAAAATCGTGAGTCTCGTGGCAAAACTGTGAGACTTGAGAGGTCTGGATATTATTTGATGTATTGTGATATTAGGCCTTTGTAAAATATATGCTTTTTTATGAGTGCCTTATACAAATACAAATACAAGTACAAATAGCTATATTAAAATAATTTTTAGACAGGTGATAGCAGCCAATTGGCAGAATTGTGCAACAGTTTACAAGTGGTAGAACTAGAATAATCTGATATACTTTAAAAATATCTGGAAGACAAAACAATATCAAATGTGAAAGCTACAATAGAATTTGTCTAAACTACTTATGCAGCTAGCAGGTGCCTTTAATGAATGTTAAGCTGCCGGGTTTTACATCTTGGAAGAAAGGAGTTTCTTTGCTTTCTGAGGACGTATCGACTGTTACAATATTAGATGCTGCAGGTAGATCCTGCAAACTGTTGTTGGGGTTTCTATAATTGATGTGTGTGCAAGGTTAGCACAGTTAGTATGATCTCTGACTGCCAACCAGAAGGTCCCGGGTTCAATCCCCGGCCTGGTCGAGGGTTGAACTTTGGGCAACCTTCTTTTGCCACACTGCCTGTGGACAGGGACGTTAAGCAGTTGGTCTAGTCTCTCGATGTTCTATCAGGGGACTTAAACGAACCCATGCATTTCTCGATAATGCCGGTGTTGTGGACTGTTAACTGAGGGCGCAACTTGATATCTCAGACAGAAATCATTGTGAACTGCTGATAGCAGTCTGGCTAAGACTCTCAACCACTGAACCATGTATTTGATGTAACAGGTTGCTGAAAAGCCCTGTGGCGAGCACCTGAAATGTATTGTATTATATTGTATTGTATTGTATTGTATTATATTGTATTATATTGTATTATATTGTATTGTATTGTATTGTATTGTATTGTAATAAGGGTTATGTGGTGGTCATGGATGTTTTGGAGCCCTGCAAGGGACAGGGCTTCTTCGTGGGACTCATGCAGGTAGATGAACCTTAACTCCCTCTTCTGGACCTAGTCGAACTCATTTTGGAGATATTTCATCAAGAAGAAGAGAAGCACTGGGAAGGCATAGTCAACAGACAAGCAAATGCAAGCACTTCAGTAT
The DNA here is from genome assembly GCA_025403525.1 of Umimayanthus kanabou. Lineage (NCBI taxonomy): Eukaryota > Metazoa > Cnidaria > Anthozoa > Zoantharia > Parazoanthidae > Umimayanthus > Umimayanthus kanabou. Next base: position 5,934 of record JAOBYH010223748.1, on the reverse strand, counting down.
GTCATAACGTTTTCGGCTGGGACTTTTAATTGCATCAGAAAATGCAGTTTCCAGGAAGTCTTTTTTACAACTACTTAAAGTGTCTATAACCCTTTGGCTGATTTTGTTGATTTTGAATATTTAAAATGTCCCAAGAAGAATGGCAATTTTTTTTATTCGACCTTATCTTCATCCCGTAATTAAGCGTCAAAGTTGCCAAAATCACCACACCCTCTCTAACTGACCATGTACAAAAGAAACTGTAAAGACTGGCACTAATGTGATGATGAAGTAGAACAAGTAAGTCAAAACCACCAGAAGTGAAGTTTGCCTCATGTTCTTTGGACCAACATCGTTTTTCAATCAAAAGTAAGCTATGAGCTTAGCTTGGTTACTTGTGTTATATCACGCACACAAATTAGTCACCATTACCCTTGTACTCAGTCAGTTCAAAAGGGCATGGCAATTTTGACAACTTTGACACTTAATTACGGGACGAAGATAATGTTGAATCAAAAATTTTTTGCCATTCATCTAAATGAAGTTCGAAATATTCAAAATCAACAAAATCCACCAAAGGGTTATAGACACTTTAAATGTGATTGTTCCTTATTGGAGTATCCTTGAGGGTAATCCCCAGTAGATTGGATTAGGTGACTTGTTTAACCTAAAGGTCCTCTGTGCTTCTTGGAGGAGGTGGTTGGACTTAACCATGGCCATAGTAAATATAACTATCTACTTATCTTATCTATATTTTATCTTTTCCTACTATAATGCTTAATTCTCAAATTCCTCGCCAAAATGCTAGTGCTTATTTCACAAGAAGCCACTAAATCATAAAAAAGTGCATGTACAATACATTGTCAAGTAAACTTGCAGTTTAGCAAAATATGGTTGTTGCTGAAGTTCAGGTTTCTTGGTTTCGAAAATAAAATCAATAATTGAAGACCCTAGTGCAAAAACGATGTAAGTGGCTTTTGATCAAGTTCTCAACTCTCCCTAAATTATTCCTATTATCTCTTTATAACTGTTTGGAGAATTCAACTTTTCATACAAAGTCACTTAAGTCGTTTTTGCGCTAGACTCTTCAATTTAGAGACCACAAGCAACCCAAGTTCATAGTTTGTAATTTTGGGACAGGTTGCACAATTTATAAGACTTTGTGTGACAGTAACTTGAAGGTCAACTGATTTGTAAGACATTTTATGTGTATTTTAATACTGACCTTCTTAAAATGACAAAACATTGCTATGATTGATAAATCAAGGTTCAGTTATCGCAGATTGTCTGTCATGTACTTGTGTGTTCTGTATAGTCCACTCCAAAATGACTCCAAAAGACACAGAACACATAATTACTGTTATAAGTTTCTTTGTAGGTTTCAACAGCTTTCTATTTGAAGAGATAATAATTAAATAAACATGTTCTTTTTTCATTTCAGAGAAAAGATATCTTGAAACATTTAGTGTGACCTTGTATGCCATCCTATCTCCCATCATATTGTTCTTCCTGTGCAAGAATTGTGAAGCAGCAGAACCACTGAGAGTTATAACAGCAGTATGTAAGTACTGGCTAAGTTCTTGGGCCAAGGAATTAAAGAGTCTGTGGTTATTGTACATTTATCCTGCCCAGTTAGAGATTTTCTCACTGCCTCAGTCTCGAACTTTTTTCCTGGACAAGTTTTTGTTGGATTTATCTAATGTATTTATTTATTAATTTTGTACAATATTTAACTCTTTCTGCCTCAGCAAGTTTTATCAGCATGTATCTTCTTCTTATAATATTTGCAAAAAATTGGTCATTTGGATATGAGAATAAAGTAATTGACCATATACACAGTAAACTACCTTATGTGAAAAGCAAAATTTTTGTAAGCTGTTTATATGGAAACTATGTAGTCTGAGACAGTTTAGGAGAATCCAACAACATGCCATGTGTCGTGTTTGGGGCTGAAAGCATTAAACAGGGAGATCTGTGCAGGAGATCTGTTTAAGGTTCTGAGCCTTGTGATAACATAAAAATCAAATCCCCCATTTTCAGAAGAGCAAACAGTCTGCTGTTGGCAGTAAATTTGAACTATTGCAAACAAGAGCAACGTTAGTACCAGACCCTTTTATTATATTTGTACAATAGACCAGTTCCAGTTCAGAAATAGGGCCTTCCCAGAATATGTTTGAAAAAAAGAACTCCTGATTTAAATAAAATATCCTCAATTTCCAACACAAAAGTGACTGTGTTTTGCAATAAATTTTTGACTTAGTTCCCATGATATGAGATACTTTCGATACTGGGGATGTTGTGGCAGTTTCTCATATTTTGCAGCAAAAATTGAAAAAAGAAACAATTCTTTTACTTGTTTTATTGCAAACAGTTGGGAAAACTGGAAGTAAAACGAAAAAAAATTTCAAATTCTGCCAATTGAGAACATAATTCCAAGCACTGTTTTAATAACCAAAATGGCCTTCAGGACCATAATGCTTGTTAATGGTAGAAATCAGTGAACTTGGCCACTTTGGCATTCAGGGCCCAGTTGTTCGAAAGCGGGTTAGCGCTAACCAATGGTTAAATTTTTAACCCACGATTGGGTTTACTTCCTGAGAGATTGATTTGGGCTGTCATTTTGGGTTTATGTAATCAGGTTTCCTTGGAGTGTACTTCAATACTACTTTTAGAAAGACCGGGCATGTTTCTAGAGAAAGAAATCTTAGTTGAAAGTTTCGTCTTGCCATTAGTTAAATTTAACCCACTTTCGAGCAACCGGGCTCAGATCTATTGGCACCTTAACAAAATGTATCAACTGAGATAATTGTTCTAAGCACTTTGTTGAGAGTTATTTTCTGTTTTAGTTGGAGGAATCCTGATGGCAGATTTCTGCTCCGGTCTTGTGCATTGGGGTTGTGACACCTGGGGATCGGTTGATTTACCTATAATTGGCAAGGTGAGTTACAGGAAGTTTTACAAGGAAAATTGGCATATATTTACTCCAGTTTTGTTTCTGTTTAGAACTACATGTATTTTGAGAAATATTTTGGGATATTAATTGAAACTGGGCTTTTCTAACCTTCAAAACATCTCATGAATGTTACTTTTAGTTTATGAGCACTGAGAAAGCTTTTTTTCATAGATCTTCACCTAGTTCCATTACAAAATATTATCATGGCATTTTGCCACTGAACTGAAGACCAGATAATAGAATTGGAAGGAAAAGCACCAGTAGACATGTACATAGCCAGCGAGGTAGGCTCTTGTTGTGGCGGGATAAACTGTTCAGTATTTGATTGTTTAGCTGTGTTTTAGCTGTTCACAAAATTGGCAAAGGGCCTGGCACAATCGCACATTAACAGAGTGCCTGCTTTGCAGGTTAACATGTACATTTCCATACATACATTTCAATAAAATTTGGCCTGGACAGATCTAGGACTCCTAAGTTCTTTTTGTAATGTTGGTGAATTTTAATTTGGCATTTGACATCTCAACTAAAGTTCTTATATAGCAGTTGTTTTTAAGAACTAAACAATTTGTGTTACGCTCATTTATTTTATTCAAGGCCTTTATCCGGCCATTCCGTGAACATCACGTTGACCCCACTGCGATAACGCGTCATGACTTGATAGAAACAAATGGCGACAACTGCTTGCTGACACTTCCTGGCTTGGTGTACCTGGTGTTCAAGTATTGCACATACGAACAGAAGGACCTGAACAACACCTACCACTTTGACTGTTTTCTCTTTGCTTTGGCTTACTTTGTAATGCTGACAAATCAAATTCATAAATGGTCGCACACCTACTTTGGTGCACCGTGGTGGGTGGAGAAACTGCAGGATTGGCACATTATTCTACCAAGAAAGCATCATCGCATTCACCATGTCTCGCCACATGAGACATACTTCTGCATTACAACTGGGTGGCTGAATTATCCTCTCGAGTTGATTTGCTTTTGGCCAAGAGTGGAACAGATTATAGAGAAGTTAACGGGTGTCCCACCAAGGGCAGATGATTCGAAGTGGACAAACAAATAGAAAAAAACCCCACAATTTTGTGGTGTAAGCAATTGTTATTCGAACTGTTTAAGAGTTTTTTGGCATGTGGCTCAACATGTCTGTAGGGATCTCTATTAATGACAAGATAGTACTTCGTATCTTTTAGATTTAGAAGTTTTGAAGAGACTTCCTTGTGCATGTAGTGTTAGATATTAAATTATTTGAAATTTTGCAAAAGATTTCTCATCTCTGTAGACAAAATTTTCTCACACGCACAAAAAAAATGAGAATTTGATTCAGTGCCCAATCAGTTGAAAGTGTTTTAGTTAGTACTGTTTTATTGCTATACACGAACCACAAGGTTCTTCTCCTTCTAAGCTCTGACGTATCCAATATAAAACAATAATTTCTTAAAAAATATTAGTTCTTGCAGCATTTTAGTGACAGAAGATGTGTCGTGGAACCGATTCAGGGTGTAGCATTCAGGGACCGCGGAGCTACTTTGAAAGTAGTGGGGCTGACAAGTGACTCAAAGTGGTTGGGCTAAAAACACTTTTTTCTCAGGAACTCTTTATAATTTTCAAAAAAGTGGTAGGGCTATAGTCCTACCAGCCCCTCCTTCTCCGCGGTCCCTGGCATTCTGCTTTGCTTTGCGCCACTCTCGTTCATGACTGATATAGGGACCCCACATTGATATGTACTCTACAAACCATATATTTTTTGTTCGTTGTGAACTAATTCGGGCGGTTGTTTTGGATTTTCACCTTGCGTAATCGAGAATCTGAGTTGAATTCCTAAATGAAAAATTGTTGGTTATTGTAGTAAACCTACTTATGTGCGAACAGAGGCTAGATCTCACAGCCAAAGTGTTAGGCTAAAGAGAGTGGTTTATGATGTGCACAGTACTACATAGGGCAAATACAGCAACCGCTAGTCCACACTTAAAATATGAAAGATAATTAAATAGACGTAAAAGGAGTTTTCTCACTAACATTTGAGAGAAAAACTGCCGTTCCATACACACTGGAAGTCGTTAACTTATTGTTTAATACCTCGAGCAGTTACAAGTAGTTGACTTGTGCGAGAATAAAGGAGTTGGTTATACACACCGAAATCGTGTACAGATTGGGATTGGAAAGGCAGCTGCCTTTTAAGGGTAGACGGGGTAAAACCAACGATAAAGAGAAGGTATTTCATGGTATTTGGTACTCTATAGCCTTTATTATGAAAGTGAAACCCGAGTAAAAGGGAAAAAAGACTAACAGTCATAGAAGGGAAGATAAACTAACTGTGTCCTCGCGGAGTAAAAAGCTCACATGCGGTCTGTCGTAAAAATATCGTCGCAAACCCATGCCAGAAAATCGGGAAGACTAGTTTTGAAAAAAAACCCTGTTTTCTCTGCGTTGGCCAGTAAGCTGAATATGGGTTTAATCAAGAAGGGTTGATATGGTATGTTTTTCGCCTGTGGGGTTTGATGTATAGCTGGCGTTTCGAGTGTTAGCCTTTCGTCGGGGATTGAATAATGGATCACGATGATAAATGGAAGTGAATAATGATATGTACACTTGTAATCAAGTTGAAAGCACTACGGATTTGCATTATACTTCAAGCACAATATAATATTACAAACTCTGGAGCTTAGTTGTGCAGGACAATAATTTTACAAAAAACCACAAGTTATGAATTTTGGACACTACACAAGAAGAAGTTCTGTTCACAATATAATATGTTTAGATATGCTTTTATAATCGTTCTGCTGTAAGCACTGCCGATGTGCAGTGAGCTCTAAGCACAGCAGATAAGCTGCCTGCACATTGTCCGCAACATGTTCCAGTTAACAATAATATAATTAACCTAAACATTAATTATTGTACTTGAAGCAACAGTACAACCTAGGTAAGTAAGTAAGTAAGTCGACTTTATTTGGGTTACACTAAATAGTGTACAACACTAATAAACTTGTGGCCCATAAT
>JAOBYH010223415.1:0-10021 GCA_025403525.1 Umimayanthus kanabou | reverse complement strand
GAAGAAAAAGAAGAAGAAGAAGAAGAAGAAGAAGAAGAAGAAGAAGAAGAAGAAGAAGAAGAAGAAGAAGAAGAAGTGGACGAGAAGAATAAGACAAGAAGAAGAATATAATGGTTTACTGATAAAATCCACTAGGTGGCTTTTACAATATCAAGTTTAAACAAGAAACTGAATCTGAAATTTTAAAACTACAAACAAACAAACAATGCAAAATGTTAAAAAAGTGAGTTCATGACAAAACTATGAAATGAAATACTATAATAATAAAAAGGTTTTGTTTTTTTCCACAAAGAGGAGATAGTTGGTAGTGTTTTCTCTAAGTTTACCTCACCCTTTTGGACAACTGACCGGGACAAAGAGCATACGAAAAGAAAGTTTCAGGAGACCTCCAATAGTTTCTGCAGCTGGCAACTCGCAAAATTTAAGACCTTTTTTAATTTAAGACCCGAATTTGGAAAATTTAAAATTTAATTCTCTTCAGTCCTTTATTTAAAAGTTACAATATGGGAAAATTTATTTATATTATAACTCCTGTTCTATCATGCAACAATAGTTTTTGTATAAAACAAGAAAAGAAAAAGACTCTTTTCTACATGCAAACAGTCTTCAAACCTTGACCATGAGAAACCAATTTAAGACCTTTTAAGACCTTAACGATAAATTCTGGCAAGTTTAATACATTTTCAAGGCCTTTAAAAATACAAAATTAAAAATAAGACTTTTTAATGCCTCAGCAGGAACCCTGCATCCAAGACATCGGAAAAGCTGAACTGAAAAATCTGGAGTGTTTCTAACTGCAGTGTAAAGCACAAAGAGTAAGGTTTAAAAGACTCACCTAACAGACGGCTTTTCTCTTGTTGGTTCTGAGAGGACCTCTTCATCTGATGATGTAGTGCTCTGACCTGTACTTCCGGTAGCACAATAACTCTCTTCAGTAATCACAGAAAGGTTGCTGCCGAGCCTCTCAGTTCTTCCCATTCTTTCTTTGTTCAGTTTTTCTGTGGTTAAAGGAGCTGCAATTAAAAGTTCAGACAGTGCATTCTTCTTAATCTTACATTCAACTAGGTCAATAGTACAGCAGTAACAAAAACAACAACAACAATTTATGTAGGAATGATACAAAAACAAAGAGTTACTGCTTTGGGGATCAGGGCCCGGTTGCTCGAACGTGGGTTAAATTTAACCCAGAGTTAGGCGAAACTTTAAACTAAGATTTCTTTATCGATAAACAAGTCCAGTCTTTTCAAAGTATTACTGAAGTACACTTCCAGTAAACCCAATTTCGTAAACCCGAAATAACAGCCAAAATCAATCTTTAATGAGGTAAATCCAATTGCGGGTTAAAAATTTAACCCTGGGTTAGCGCTAACTCACTTTCGAACAACTGGGCCCAGGTGATAAAAGTAAAAGTATAAAATGTACCGTCTGACAATTTTTATATAGTTATCAAAAAACAACTATGCTAAAAAACACTGACCAGTTCTTGGTAGGACTTCATACAAACCTTACCAGAAAAATGCAAAAAACGAGGTTGGCTTAAAGAATTTTGAAAATTTGACTGTTCGCTTGTATATTATTCTAATGTTAATATAGTTTTTAAAACTATTTTTACTCACCTGAGCTTGTCTGCTGGCAATTCAGCTCATCCAGAATCTTTAGATCATCACTGCAGCTTTCAGCCTGGAAAGTGGCCAACTCTTCTGTGAAGTCCATCTTAAGGAGAGACTCCTCCATAATGCCTTTGGAGCTTTCACCCAAACAAGGTTCGTTGTCTGGACTCATCTGATCAGGAGCATCTTCTGAACTCTCCTTTGGTACTTCTTCACCTTGTTGTGCGTCACCCAGTTTTGCAATTTTGGGAAGACTAGGTTGAAAATCAGAGTCATGATTTTCTGTTGAATCCTCTTCAGCTCGACTATTTCCTCTATTTCCACTCAATAATGCATCCCAGCTCTTGTTAATATCCAATATAGATGTTTCCTTGGGACTGCTTAGGGTTGTCTTCAAAACAGAATGATCATTTGTTCGTTTTCTTCCAAACTGGGAACACAGCTTACTGACCGATAGCAAAGAATTATACTCTGGTTGAGTGTTTGGTTGTGAGAGCGCTGGGAATTCTGGCAGCTGAAGCTTCCCCGAGGCAATACTTTGTGACAGTTTACTTTTAAGGACAGACATCGATTTGTTGATATCAGTTTCCATGTGCTCTAAAGTTTTGTCATCTATGGGCCCAAATAAATTTGTATACATTAAGAGCTTTGGATCGGCTCTTGGAATCGGGCTGTGTTCCTGGATCTCTGGTGTTGTTTGGTTGTTATGTCCATCTTCAGTACTCACAGATTGCGAAGGAGAACAGAATGACTGCTGAGGCAAACTTGTTTTGCTTCCAGCAGCAATCTTTTCTGCAGAACTAGCAGGGGTTGGTTGCACCACAGCACTGACATGTTCAGCGTTCTCGGATCCAGGAATGAGAGCTGAAGAAACCATATTTTTTGCATCTTTTCCGAAATCTTTTTCTGCCAAAAGATGAGTGCTGCTCGCAGGCAGAGAGACATAGGATGGATTCTGTGCTGCTACTTCTGTTGATTGCGATTCTTCTCTAACAACTGTCGCTACAGGGATTGCCAATGAACTGGTTGGTATGTCCCCCACTGATAGTGACTGTTGGCAAGCTGACATATCCACCTGACGTTCCTCCTTGGCCAAATTTGCCTTCATCTTTCCGTTGTCACCAGACTCAATCTCCACATCTCCAACAAGGGTCATATCCATTACCAGAGACTTCCTGTTTGAAGGTATGACTCCTGGGATAACAGATTGTTCCAAACTGCCAACACAGGTCATATCCATCCCAAGAGATTCTCTGCTTGATGGCTCTCGTTTCTTAAGACTGGAATGCTCCAGGGTCTCAACGCAGGTAGTCATATCCATCATTATAGATTCTCTTTTTGATGGCTTTCCTCTTGAAACACCTGCTGGATCCAGATTTTCAATGCATGTAGTCATGTCCATTGCTAGATGTTCTCTGCTTGATGGTTTTCGTCTCTGAACATCGACTTCACCCAGGTTTCCAACACACGTTGTCATGTCCATTGCAAACGTATCTTGGCTTGGTGGCTGTCTTTTTGAAAGGCTAGATTCTTCCAAGTTCCCAATGCACATTGTCATGTCCATTGCTAAAGATTCTCTTTTGGCTGGCTTACGTTTTGAAGTGTTCGATTGTCGCAGGTCTTCAAGACCCATTGTCATATCCATTGCTGTAGATTCTTTGCTTGCGATAATTCCTTCTTGAACATTGGCTTGATCCAGGTTTCCAAGACATGCTGTCATGTCCATTGCTAGAGATTCTCTGCTTGATGGCTTTCCTTTCTGAACTACAGCTTGTTCCAGGACTCCCACGCAGCTAGTCATATCCATTGATAAAGTTTCTGGTGGTTGTTCTCTTGAACCAACAGTTTCTTCATAGTTTCCAATGCATGCTGTCATATCCATTGCCAAAGACTCCCGTTTGGATAGCTTTCGTTTTAGGACACCATGCGATTCCAGTTCATCAATGCATGTTGATTTCATTGCAAGACAACCTTCTAAATTCTCCTCCTGCTGGTGGGCATTTGGAAGAAACTCCTCGTCACGCAAAAGACTCTCCGGCAGAAGTTTGCTAATGCAAGTTGTCATAGTCATATCCATGGGTTCCACTTCAAAACTGGGATGTAAAGGGTCTTTAGAGTCTATCAAGGAGTTGTTCCCACATGTTGTCGTATGCACTGCATCTGTATTTGTCCCATAATTTGGCGGTGCAAACCCTGTCAAATGCTGGACTTGGTGGAAACTGTCGACACACCCAGTCAGGTCCATTGTCGCTGTTGCTTCATCATCATATGATTCATCAACTTTAGTTAACGTCTTTTCTTGCCTTTCAGCAACAACAGGGTTCAAGGATGACATTGGCGTCGCTGTCTCAAGCCCATGAAAGATCCCTTGACCCTGGCAAATTGTAAAGTCAATGTCTTCTGTCTTGTATATACTACGCCTGTCTTCCTTCACTCTGTAGGCGGATGATCCCTCTATTCCAGTTCCATGACAGACAGTAAACTCCACCTCATCATCTTCATAAACAAAAGGCTCACTTTTCTGCTTTTTTTCATCAAGCAGTGGGTTAGATGAGAGTCGCGAAAGAAAATCTCTCACATTAACACTCCCCTCCTTTTCTTCCCTGCTTTCTTTTGGTCGTTGGTTGGTGTCTGTACATAAGGAATGAGGGTCTCCAAGTCTATTAGCAGCTGTTTGCTTGCTGGAAGCACTTGATGATTTCAGTCGAGCCAAAAATGCCTTACCATCTAACTTTTCTTCTTTGGGAAATGGTAACTGAGGTGCATTTATTTCAACAGGTTTGACGTCACTCAAAGGTTTCCTGCGACTTTTTACATCTGCAGCAAAACATGAAATAAGTGACTCGTTACATTATAGTAACTTGTTTTCTAAATGAAAATAGTTGTTTCTAACTGGGAAAGAGTTAAAATCTGGTCCAATGGACATCAAACTCCCCACCAAAGTGAGCTAAATCACTAAAGTGCTGGAACATTTTTATGACAACCATTGTTTTGAGTCCCACAATCACAACAACTGTTGTGACTATTTTCACGATTCTTTTTTAGCTATTGCTAATGAGAAACTGTAAACCTTTCAAAAACAACTTCTAATAATGTAACTTTTACAAAACAATTAGGTTTATTAGAAAATCTGATAAGAAACATTTACAAAAAAAAAGGGAAAAGGGGAACAGAAGATAAGGATATATCAAAGACAAAGTTAACTTGGAAGGGAACAAAAGACACTAGAATTTCTAAGCAAGACATAAAATGGAATAATTGTGCATTTTGTAGATTAGTATACTCTTACTTAGTCTCTTCCTTTTCTGACTTGAGAGAAACAAATGAACGAGTGGCAAAGATGCAATCAGTTCTGTGAGCTTTTGTTGTCACTCGCTGTCTCATTTGAAGCTAGTTAATTTGTTGCTTTTGATATTGAGGAGCAGGAAGAAATGGCTGACAGTCTAGTAAAGTAGTTGCCTGCAAAACACTCTTTCTGCCTTCAAATATCACTGAACAGAGTTGGACAAGAAATCAAAACTTAGAGTTCTAGCACAAACTTCAAGATAATAAACCTTCAAGCCTAGAAAACCTTCACCAACTGTTTAAAGTCATAAATCAATACATCTCTACCTTGATTAGCAGGGATAAAAGCATCTGTGTCCCCTGCCACAGTTCTAATTTCATTTCCTTCAAGCGATATTTTACAAGGGCCATGACATGTCAGGTCTAAACTACACCCTTCCAACATAACTTCTGGATCATTGGTTTGTTTCTGAGTCTCTTCCTGGTCTTGGATTCCCCAACCATGACATCTTGTGATATCGAGCGATGCAGTATTACCACCGAACGTGCATGTAAGGTCACCTTGAGTGCTCCCTGTTCCTTGGGGCATTTCTTGATTCAGGATACCTTGGCCATAGCAAAGTGTTTGATCTACACTCTCACTATTCATTGTGTAGTGACCAGTATGTATGGACTCAGACAGGAATCCTGGACCATTGCAGCTTGTTAGATCCAGGCCCATCTCAATAGACTGCCTTCCATCTGAGAGTGGAGCACTTTCAATCTGGAAAACAAAGATGATATGAATGATGATACTTTCTGATAAACAACATTTACTTAAGACGCACAAAGAATAAAATCATTTTCCTCCAATTACTAATACTTTCTTGGTGGTAAAAATGATAACTTATTCTATCAAAACAATTGCTGATCAAAATCCCATACATTTACCATTAGTATATATCAAAGATATGAAATTAATAGAGTAGAATGGCATACAATCTTGATTTAGTTCTCCCCTTGGGCATTTTTCAGGGCAGTTACTCTGATCTGATTGGCTACTGAAATCCAGAAACTCTAACATTGGCATATACAAAACCAGCAAATTGTGTTTTTTGTAAACTCTGATTGGCTGCTTGAGCTCTGAATATCCGTGCTATTCCGAGCTCACACGAGTAAGTAGATATTTACAGCATTAAAAGTTGCTATTTTGGTTTACAAAACTTGTTTTTTATGTATACATACTTAATTGCTTAGTAGTTGTGCACAAATTACCAGCAGCATTTATACAAAATGAGAAAGAGTTCAAATTAAATATGAATGTTTTAAAAATATTCTAACATATTTTTTCCGATCTTATTTTAATGACTATCTAGAATGTTTGTAAAACAGGAAATAAATTGGTTTAGCCTTATTGGTAAAATGAAATGTCAGAAGAGTAATGGAGAAACAAATCTTGCCTCGTTGTGTCTTTGGCCATCTGGGAGACATTGTATATTGCCTGTTAACAGTGAATCCAAGCCTAAAAAACAACAGACAATGAGAACCTAAGGTACAGTGTCCATGTACAGTCCACAATCACTCGACCAGGGCTGAGCATGAGCAAAGGACCAAGCCAGCTGAAACACTTTCTTCAAAGTAGTTCTGCCTTGTGTACATGGCACATAACATTGGTTTATTTGGTAAATAAGCGTGAACTGCTGTCAAGACAGTTAATGCCAGATAATTATTGATCCAAGATGACCAACCCTAGCCAGTAAACAGGCCTGTAGAATTGCATGATCGATCAATTCATTTCTTCATCAGTTATCAATAATGCCAGTTCTATTTTGCATAACCATTCACCATTCACATGTGCTTGACTTGTAGGCTGCTTGCTTGGGTTGAGGTCCACGATTTTATTTTTTATAAGTGAAAAATAAATGTTTTGCTGAGCCCGCTTTCAGGTTATGCAGCTTTTGAATTTCTGCAGGCCTTAGTAAATTATAATCCACTGTGAAATTCAACTTTAGCCTGTTCTAAATACTGAAAAAAATCTGTCAAAATTGGACAAGATGTAGACAGTTCAACAACAAATACCAGACTGAGTACATACAATAGTAGCAATAATAATAATAATAATAATAAAAATAATAGTAACATTTTCTGACCTTTAATTGTTGATGCAGGCTGCCTGTACCCACTAAAAAAAGAAACAAAACTTGAGACAAGTCCAGTATTCTATTAAATAAAACTAAATACTTGCGTATTGATTTGGATAGGGACTTCCTTACTCTCTTATAGAAAGGGCCCCGGGTTACTCAATTGAACATACAAGTATGTCACTGAGTTTCATTTTCAACTGGCAATTTAAATAACTTGGGGGAGGGATGTCTGGAACGACATGTGGAGATACATGTACCAGAGGGGGTCCAAGTGATGAAAAGAGGTCAAAGTGGGCCCAAATCACTGGATTCAGTTATTAACTAAAGGTGTGTATGATTGTGAATCATTTACTTTAAATACTGACAATCTGCAAACATTTTGAGTTGTTAGTTCAATACTAGGGTGGGGAGGGGCATTTGTGAACTGGGGAGTGAAGGAGAGAGATCACTGGAAAGACTTCTAGAATCAGATAGAGATTTGAACTTGTAAATTGGGTTGGTAAGGTTGGGCAGTACTTTTTGCACTGGGATGGTGTAGGGAATTATGGACTGTCAGGGTTCGGAAGAGATTTGTCACCAATCCCTTACACTTTTGAATAATACACTGTGAGGTTTTACAGGTATTACGTTTAGTAATATTCCAACTGGTTCAATTAAGTTCATTGGCAAACAATCTGTGCTATCATCCAACACGACAAGATCAAAGCGAATTCAATGCAAAGAAACACTAGCTAAATGAAATAACCATTTCATACCTCTCATTTTGACTTTCTTGTGTTGCAATACCTTCAGCAATAAATATAGTTGTTTTAATTAGCATAATACTGCCTCTACTTCATCATAATTATTTTTGATGTTTCCTATAATCCTTGCGTGTTTCCACGTACATGCAGTCTAAAATAAGACCATACCTTAAATAAATTGAGTACACAATTTCCACAAAATTAATAATACTTAAGTTATAGTTAAACAGTCATCTAGCTGTCTGGCAAATATATCTCAAAATGTATCCAGGTTAGCTAGACTACTGAATTACAGTGTAAATATAAATATAAAATGTGTTTTACTTCCGTCAGTAAACTGTAATTTCCTCATCACTAGCTGGTACTTTTTGCAATTTGCAAGTTGAAAGTTGACTCAGTGCTTCTTTAAACACATTTCCTAAAATCAACCATAATCTGTACCCTAGTATATAACCCTTATCCTCGCCTGAAAACTAATGCCAACTCTAACAATAAATCTAACATTGAACTTTAACATCAGAAACAACCCTAATCTGCAAATAAAACTGGCCAGCTTATTCTTCACTACTCTACATGTAGATCTGAAACAGTAACAATAAAGCAATACAACAAATTTATGCATCATTAGCCCAAGGTAGGGAAGTCGTGATGTGATTTGGACAGTGCATTTTCTAACTGCATTCGTTTGTTTCTTAGGTTGCTTTTCATTTGTCTGGTCTGGCCGGCCGAAAATAACTGGTTCTGGCCAGTTTTAATTGAAAGGCCCAAGGCACGGGCAGACATTTTTTCTACCACAACTCTCCAATTTCCTGCACTTGGGCTGACTGGAAAGGGAGAACAGAATAGGCTCTGATCCATGAGCAGGGCCATTCTGGCCAGAACCAGTTCTGAGAACTTATGTATTCCATTTAAGAACTGACTAGTTTGACTGGCCAGTCCGGACATATGGAAAGTGACCTTATGTGACACAGAGTACTTAGCAATTACTTTATATTAAAACAGTTACTAATATAATTCAGGAGGCTCTTGATGACAAAAATGAATGTACAAAATGCTTAATAGAGTTTATGAGGTTGTTTGAGAAGACAGACCCAGTCTTTCTCTAGTTTCGGGAGTAAAGAATATGAAAAGTCGAGTACAATAGCATTCAGAGGTAACCTAATGACAGAATATGCAAAATGCTTAATTGAGATCGTTCCCAGTCTTTCTCTAGTTTCTGGAGTGGAGAATAGGACATACTAGACTGTGAATTGTTGAGTACAACTTACAAGTCTCAACTTTTTCATTGTCCTTGTTCCATACTGGATCCCATTCTTCCACACGGAACTCCCTTTAAAATGAATGAATGCAAAATTTTAAAAAATAACGTTTTTTTCTATTTAAACAATGTGAAGTCTTGGCATCTTGTTTTAAGTACACGTAACAAGCAATAATAATAATAATAATTATTATATCTCAGCAATTCATATTTCTTTGCATTTACTGAGACAGTCAGGGGTCAAAGCTAAGCTTTTTCTGATAGTTGCCCAGGGACAAACAATACTAACGTATTGGTTGTCCCAGCCAAAAATCACTTGTCCCAGCATCAAAGCAACATGTCCATTGAGGGTGCAACATTTAATAGCAGCACTCTGGCAACATTACATTAGCGTGATCAAAATGAGTTATTCTCCGTTATTGTTGCTGCTCAACTTAATAACTGCAAAACATAGCCAACTGAAGTTTGCGTGTTTACAATATTATAGTATTTACAATAGCATAATAAATCATGAAGCAGAATGTTCTATCAAATGTATAAATTAAATCAACAACTTTCATTAATGCAACAATACTGTAATCTGCATTGGAGTTATCACTACATGTTCGCAAGTATCTTCAAATCTTCGAAGGAAACTGTAAACCAAACTAAGTGCTGATTCGCATTCTAAAATTCGTCCAGAAGGTTTACAGTTTTACGAACAAACATTGATTTTCATATAAAACTATTCTGACTGAGAGTCGTGCATATAAACTTTATTACACGCTGCCCCAACAGAAAAAATCTAGCTGTCCCCTGGACAAACCAAGTACAAGATATAGTTGTCCTAGGCCATTTTTAGGTTGTCCGGGACAAGGGACATGCCTTATTTCGAGCCCTGACAGTATTTATTTGAATAAGCGTGCCCAACCTCCAATAAGTACCCAACTTTGACTAAGCACTCACCTCAAACAAGTGCTCACCCTGACTGCCAAAAATTAATAAATGCCTTGAATAAATGCC
>JAOBYH010223303.1:0-17117 GCA_025403525.1 Umimayanthus kanabou | reverse complement strand
TTAGGGTCAGGGTTAGTATTAGTTGTATTTCCGCGATCAAGACTTTGTCTTCTTCATGAAAACGACAATAGACTGTTATTCGAAATGGCAACGACTGTTCCAAATGGGATCAACCGTTTACGAAAGGGAAAATTGCTTCGTCGACAGCCTCTTCCACGAGTGATAAAGATGTATTTTATATACATATTCCCCAGCTTACCTTTAGTTAGTTATTTTTTGTCCTCTGTTAAAATGACTGTTTCACGGTTTTGGCATACAACAAAGTGAAAGTGGTCTATTTGTTTGTGCCAAGATTTCGGCAGAAAGTTTGTGCATGTTCAACAGAAAAACGGTTCCATTTTGGCAGAACCCTATATTCATGTTGGTCAAGAGGTAGAAGACGAGTCCTGTTAGGGTAGTGCATTGACAAATGAAGCAAGAAACTATCAAGAAATAATCTGTAGATTAGGTTAGTTTAGACGTTTTAGTAAATGCAACTTTAGTTGATGGTGTTAGTTTGTCAGCTATTAGACTGTAAAGTACTTACCTTCAGAAACGTACGTTTAAAGGCCCTGTTACATTGCGCAATTTTCTCAGCAACTTGTCTCGCAATGCCGTTGCAGCCAGAGAATTGCACAGTGTAACATGGGTTGTCTCGCAATTTTTTTTGTTGCATGAAGCGTTGCACAAAGTAGAACTCAGCTCTACTTTTCGCAACGGATTGCAGCAACTGGCAACACCACTGCACAGTGTATCACCTCTCCAGCAACTTTTCTTGCAATTTTACGGCAGTTTTAACAAGGGTGCAGCGCACACTTCTCGTTTTTCGTTCCGAGGAGCTCTGGTTACTCAAGTTCTTCCCAAGGCCCAGCCTAATCCGGTCAAAAATATTGCAAGTTGCTGAGATCGTGTGTAGTAAGTGCAACACTCAACTTCAGCAAGTTGCAATGCTGCATTTTCAAGCATTGCGAGACAAGTTGCTGAGAAAATTGCGCAGTGTAAGAGGGCCTTAATTATATTTTGAACAGATCATAGATCCAAAACACGCGATTTACACGATCTTGTTTTCAGCAAATTCAAGCTTGTTTATAAAAAAAAGAATTACCCTCTTGTAAACCGGCATCTTCTTCTATCATGTCCAAAATTGCTTCTAAATCTTCACCAAAAACAAGAAGTTCGTCTGCTTCGTCTGCCATCTTGTTCAAAGTTGTGCAGAGTGAGCATCACGTGACCAGTACATTCAACATCAATGGCCGCTCTATTGTTTGGTCCTTTGATCCGCACCGACTTTCCTAACCAGTCTCCCTTTACTAATTATGAGCAGATTGGAGAAAAAACGTTTGTGATGAAGACGGAGAATATCAAGTATTTCCTGGAGCTGAACCAGGTTGGACTTGCCAAGGACGATAATCTTTTTCCCCATTCCGATGTTCGCCCTAACCAGGAGGTGAGTTTTTTCTTTACCAATTTCTCTTTATAACTAACGGAAGTGACGCGAGAATCATACTCAGGGCCTAGATGTTCGGATTTTAACCCATGAATGGGTTCACGTCTTTGTAGACTGATTTGCTTTATTATTTCGGGTTATACTGTATGGCCAGGTTTACTTGGAGTGTTTGAATAATGCTTCATAAAGGCCGGACTCCGTGTTCATTGTTTCACCTACCTTTGGGTTAAATTTAGCGCATATCTGGTCTGAGAACATTCTAATTGTAGACTTCGAAATTACAGATGGTAAGCTCAAGATTTTATTATCTGAGATTACCTGGGTGGAAAAATGAAAATCCAGTTTACAAACTTAATTTGAACAGGTCTGTTGTTCTGATAGTTACCAGTACTTGGAAAGTACACTATTTTGTCTTTCGTAGATTTATTGTAAGTATTTTGGAAACTGATAAGATAATTTTCAGACAAGAGCGACCTGCTTTGTAAATTATGTAAGCGTAATTTGCTTGGAGCAAATCCAGGGGTGGTTCGGTCAAACCCCCTAAAAGTGAAACGCAAATGTTTTTACCATACCTTTCGTGTGGAAAAGGACTTGTTAAATAACAATAACAATTAGATAATATAGGGGGACATTTGTCCGAACCCCCTCTCACTAAACCCTGGATCCGCCCAGATTAGCCCAAGACGAGCACAAATGACAAAGCTCTTTTGAATACGGATTTCATGGCACTTCCCTGTAATTATTGTCTATCAGTTGGTTGTGAATTGGGAAACCGTATATTTTAGTAAGTGTTTTATCGTGTATTAATTCAGTTGCATCACAATCCATTTTTCCACTTAGAAAATCGAAATATAATTTAAATATTTATACATGTATGTGTCAACCCTGAGGGGAGGGGGTGGGAGCAATGGGCCATCACCTATTTTCCTTCAGTTTCAATTTCAGTTTATTGTTTTGCCTATGTTTCACACATATATTTACAAGGAATAATTAAGTACATTTTAATAAGTATAACGAAATATCATCTAATAAAGCAACTACACTTAGGTACATACTATAAAGAAGAAAACACAAGGCGAGGAGGTTCATAAAGAAACCATAGGTCTTATTTGGGTTATTACCTCCTTACAATTTAAAAACCTAACAAGACCAAATTGGGAAGACTTGTTATTGTACATGGAATCTAGTTAGTGTAATTAATCTAATTAGTGTAAATTGTGGGTGTAACGTCATAAGATGGCAATTTTCGGTTTACAGACTGCCTTCTTGGGTTTTTTGCAGACGTTAGAAAATGATCTCACTTTTTAAAAAAAATGATTCGAAAAACATAGAATTTCAATTATTTGAAATTATTCTTCCCTTTTATCGCAGGGATGGCAAAATTCCAGTTAAGCTCCTCTAATTTTTGCTGGAAATGTAACTCAAAACTTGTTTACCATGGAAATTTAAAAAAGTTTACAAGTGTGG
This sequence comes from Umimayanthus kanabou, assembly GCA_025403525.1. NCBI lineage: Eukaryota > Metazoa > Cnidaria > Anthozoa > Zoantharia > Parazoanthidae > Umimayanthus > Umimayanthus kanabou. Next base: position 14,224 of record JAOBYH010223303.1, on the reverse strand, counting down.
GATACAAGAAATTTTGGATAGAAAAAGGAAAAACAGATTGGTAACGTTTTGGAACAGTAAAAGAAATGCTGTTGGACAGGAAGCAGTTTCCTCCCCCTCTCCCCCCAGTACGTTTTGAGACACCTCAATACGTTAAACCTTTTAAAAGTTAATCCACCCTAGCTTTTTTGAATTCTCACAGCCTGGAGGGATTCCCTCCTCTCTCCCCTCTCCCCCTCCCCCAGACCTCCTTGCCTTTCGACACATTTAGCATTATAGAAATGAAACTTTCCCGTGCTGTTTCTCATTACAAATTCTTCTTAACATTGGTTGTGTCACTCTTTGGTTATGATGTCTTAAGTGTTGTCATAAAAGGTGTTTTTAGAAATCCCTTTTCCAACCAGAATTGACAGAGTAAAAATTTCAATTGCCATTGCCTCAGAACACCAACGTAGTAGGTCTGTTAGATCAGTTGAAATGACAACATTGTGCCACCACCTGAATATTTTTGTATGCGTCTGTTGCAGGTGCATACCCTTATCAACATTCTCAAGGAGGAAGGCAAGGCGAGCAATGTGACCTTCGAAGATCCTTCAGCCAATGTATTTGCGCCCCTTCCTCCCGCATCCTACCAACAGTTTCTCAAATCAGATAAGAAGATACCAGGTGTAGTTATCACAGATCACAAGACTACTTATACCAACAAGTAAGTACTCGTGTCTGGCGTCCTTGTACCTGGTTTAGTTATCAGTGTACAAACATAACCATTATTCGATAAGTAGAGATTCCTTCATGGAAGATCTATGCATACGATTCTTATTCACGAGTTGTGAAGCATCGTAAAACAAACGAGCGAGCTTACGAGTGAGTAAGTGAGTGAGTTTTATGAAACGACGCAACGAGTGAATAGAAATTGTGCAAAGCATGTCCCATGCTGTAATCTGTTTATTTTATTAGTACTGAAACATATTATCTACTCATGAACTAGATGAACTAAAGGGACTCAGATAATATTTAACAGTTTGTTTTTTTTATCATTGAGAGCAACACACCGGTTAACCCGGACAAATAAAAAGAATTGTAATTCTCTCAGAAGAACTTTCAAAAACGCTGGTCAAACTGTCAGTTATAAATAACTGTTTAGAAGTGCTTCGGGACTGCAAATCAGAGCTACCGACTGGTTCGGCTTATTTCCTTTTCCTTGTTTCTTTAGCTGTTTTTGTTTCAATTGAAGAACTTTTCTTGCTTTGGCCAAGACAGTGTCGTTCATTAGGCTTGAAGGATAGTTGTTTTTCTTCAGATGTTGCAAAAAGCTGGCAATTAAACTTCGGAGCAAAGTTGGCTCGTAATCCTCGCCATCCTTCCTGCGCATGTAGATTATGAACTGACAAATCAATTCACTTAGTTCTACTGCAGGTATTTGCTCAATCTTCCTTTCTTCGTTCTTAGGTGTCAGAAAACTTTGAAGCAATTTAACACCTCGAAAAAATTTTTGACCAGTCTTTGTTTTCATGTTCCAAAATGAACTCTTTGATGACTGGACAAACGATGTTTTCTCACTAATGAAAAGTAATCATTCGCACTTCTGATTGGCTGATTGGAACTCCGTATTACTTTTCTTCATCGAGTCTTCGATAAGTAAATTTCAGTACTTTTGAAATTAAGCCTATTTACACTTGTGAAATAAGATTAATGATCCTTTGTTCCTTCGTTACTGAAAATTCTTATGCTTATGTTTGTGCTTCTGGTAACGTGGCACGGTATATCCACTGGCAACTTTGTGGTAAATGTGAGTTGGAAAGAGCTAACAACTGGTATGAACAGAAGCCGGAGGGAGTGGTGGAAAATGAAAATTTCAAGATACTGTGGGATTTCACAGTCCAATGTGATCGGAAAATTGAGGCAAGAAGACCAGACATTGTCTGTGTTGATAAGGAGAGAGAGGTTGTCATAATTGATGTTGCCATTCCAGGTGATGACAGGGTGAAAGAAAAAGAACTAGAGAAGTTAGAGAAATATCAACTATTGAAAGATGAAATTGCAAAAGTCTGGCGCATGCGAAAAGTCACTGTAGTGCCAGTTGTTATTGAGGCTCTTGGAGCCGTATCAGTCAGCTTTAAGGAGAACATGAAGCGAATCGGCGTGAACGTGAGGTTGGAAGTTATCCAGAAAACAGCACTGTTGGGGACAGCAAAGATACTAAGAAAAGTACTGTCCTTGTAAGAAGAAAGAAAAGAGAGACCTGGGACCCGTGGTGACTTGTTGTAACCCGCTCCCTAGGACTATAAACCAGGCCGAACATCTTTTTTAGCCTGAGCCTACAAGGAATGGACACATAATAACAAATATTTTCTTAGGAAGCCCTATTCATTAAACATGGTTTTCAAAGGGGTCCTAAAAAACCCGAAGTTTCAATAACAAAGCAGATAGTAAAGTAAACAAAGAGGAAATATGTACACGGTCCAGCTGGCATCAATGGGCTAGTTCATTGCTGAATAATTTTGACTTAAAATGAGCGATATTCTGGTTGAGTAGTTTCTTGTGTCCAAATGTAAAGAGCTCCAGTCCTTAACAGTGTGATATGACAGTCATCGTTTGCCCCAGTTTTTCTTGACTGTAGGCAGGCGGAATTAAGTCCTTTGCATTTTGGGTGTTATATCGATGGACATCGTGCAGTGAGATTAAATCAAGATGAGATTTTAACAAATATCAAGGGTAGACTTATTTCCCGGAGGGTGTATTCCCAAATTAACAGTCATTTCTTGTTATCTATAAGGTACTACAACAGAAGGTTTGACGATGACTGTCAAGGGTAGACTTATTTACGGGGGGAATATTCCTAAATTAACAGCCATTTCTTGGTATTTATAAGGTACTACAACAGAAGGTTTGACGATGACTGTCAAGGGTAGACTTAGTTCCGGGGGGAATATTCCTAAATTAACAGCCATTTCTTTGTCTTTGTACAGATACTACAACAGAAGGTTTGACGATGACTGTCAAGGGTAGACTTATTTCCGTGGGCGATATTCCTAAATTAACAGCCATTTCTTTGTCTTTTTACAGATACTACAACAGCAGATTTGACGATGAATATCAAGCCGAAGCAAACATAACAAATGTAAATGGTTCTGTTCACATTGACACGAAATTCTCTGCTGTAAGTTTGTCAAAATTATTTTGATTTGTTTAGTCTATCTCCAGGTGCTATTTCACCTCACAGCGAGAACGTTTTCAACGCTTTGGAAGCCAGTTATTATAGTAACCTGCTAACTTTCCAACACAATAACTGCCGTCCATGCTTTTTAGAGCTGTACTCCTTTGACTCACAAAACTTTAAGTACTAGTAGTACGATTTCGTGAGTTAAAGCTCTATATAACAAGTAACCTGCTAACTTTCCAACACAATAACTGGCTTCCAAAGCGTTGAAAACCCATCTGTACCCAAAATGCTTTGTATCTTTAATGAATTTCTTGGGGCATAAGACTGACAATGAAAAATGACTGGGCTGACATGACAGTAACTTCTAAGTTTTTTTTAAAAGTAGTTTTCAATGTTATTCTTATTTCTAACTCTAACATATGAAAGTATAAAATCTCGTGTGGGCCGTTGTAATAAAGACCCATCATACTCATAGTAATAATAATAATAATAATAATAATTATTAATAATACTAACATTAATAATAATTAATAATAATAACAATAACAATCATAATGGCAATAATAGTAGTGATAAATAACAATAATAATGTATATAATAATTATATTAGTAATATTAATAAAAATAAAAATGATATTAATTAATAATAGTATTTTATTTAACAAGGGTTTTTATAATTATTTACCAAGGTTTTGGTCTCAATCCGTGTAAAGTGAACTCTCTCCATATCTTTATATAAATGTTGTATGTACCAACCTTGATTGTTATGTGATATTCAGAGGCTGACCAGAATAGCGACCACCATAGCAAGGAGTTTGTACAACCTGTCGACCAATGGACAAGCCCCACTTCATCCGATTCAAGCTAGTGAAGTGACGGTGGGTACTATTGTGGGTTTCCATTTGTTTCTTGTAGCCCCAGACCGGATGTCTGCCATTCTTTGCACTTTGGTTTGTTTTTTGTTTCATAAAGTATCGTAATTGAAAGTGCATGAAGTCAAGACGGCTCCTAAAAGTTTGCTTGCTCAGTGTCTTGACATCTTTGACTTTGAATTTTATGGCATATTTTGGTATAAAGATATTTTACTTTGGCGTTAGTAAACTTGAGAATGAAGTCAAGATAGATTCGAAAGGACTGCATGTTCAATGTCTTGACACTTTCATCAAGTCCATTGAAGGAATAGAATGAACGATTGAGTGAAATCCTTTATTTATCCACGTAAAAGTCTCCGATAACAAAGTGATGGTTTTCGGAGAAGCCATGTCCGCTCTGCCTTGTTCAATTGATCACTGAATCAATCATACAAGATTAAAATTTACATAGTATTATTTACCCTCATTTTTGAGGTGCGCAATTTTCGCGACCTCCTTATGTCACCAGGAATAGAATTCCATAATGCAGCTCCACTATAACTAAAGCATTTTCCCCTATTCTGTGATGGGGCGGGATAATATCAAATCGAGGTCCGAGTTCCTCAAAGTGTGTTTGTGTCTTTGGAAAACATTAGAAAACTTTTCTTTCAGAAAACTAGGAACAAGACAATTTAGCGCCTTGTACATTATGATAGCCTTACTACAGATGCGCTTCTGAGAGAGGGTCTTCCAATTTCACTGTTTTAACAGCTTCACAAACCCTACATTGTAGTCGCTACGGGTAATTTTGCGTGCTGCTCTGTTTTGAAGCTGCAATTTTGCCGATAAACCAATCCCCAAAGAGTCCCACACATTTGAACAATATTCAAAATATGGCTCAACCAGGGAGTTGTAGAAATATGTTGCTGTAGTCAAACGTACGTAGTAGTTGAAGGTCGTTTAGAATATTGCTTGCGATACAGATCGATTATAGATGGCAATCGTCGTAGATCGATTTTCGTTAGACCTTGAAAAACTCATTTGCTGCATGTTTGCTTTTTCTTTCACATGCCAATGTCAGGAAAGATAAAAACAGCAACACTTTAGTGGTTTTTAGTCACACTGTTCGTTTGTCCAGTTACAAAAGTCTTATCTATTCATTCACAGTCAGTTGAAACGCAACTTTGTTAGCTGTGTACAAACTCTTTTTTGCCCGACAAATCAAAATCAAGACATGACGTCAAGTAAACATGTTCCAAAGTCCAGTTGGAGAGCTGGCCAGTCGGGCCAGACCCGATAGATTGAAACAAGGTTCGTATACCACCTGGAATGCCTTGAACTTTGGGATATTTCTTTCAAACTCCCAAGGCCTCGTGGGATTCCTTGAAAAACCGAGGGTTTTTTCATAGGAACCTGGAAAAATCCCGGAAATTTGAGTCGCCAGTCCACCCAGTATAATTATTACGGATTGTTTGGTTTTTGGTTATTATTTTTAGTCTTTAAAACAAGACACATTTTCAGAGTTATTTTGTAAGGAATACCAAAGTTTGTTCCAAGTTATTGTGGAACTCAAGGTATAGTGCGTCAAATGAAGGAATTGCTGGAGAAAAGTGGGTGTTTCTGTGATTGAGAAGGGGTATATCTCAATTTTTCTCGTATACCAAGACCTTTAAAGGGCTTTACAGACCTTGAAAATGCGTGGAAATGCCCTGACCAAAGAGGAAGGACCTTGCTGAAAGCGCATAGCAGACAATCGTCATTTTAATTCGTGTTTGGTTCTACTGCAGGTGGCAAACCTCGCGTATTGCATATTCCGCACTGCTGGCTGTCCACTGTACAAAGAGGTGTTTGAGAAGAGTGTTAAGTTATGTAAGTAGCAATTAATTTCTTTTGATTTCCTTACTTGATCGTCTCGTGAGAAGTCAATAGTTTGAAATATTACTCGTAGCGCTTTTGCGAAATTTACATGGAAGCTATGCTAATACGCTGGAAATAAATACGTAGTTGACATTGTTTAAAATGTTCCGGGCCCAGTTGTTCGAAAATGTGTTAACCCTAACCCGCGATTGGGTTTACTTCGTTAAAGATTGATTGAGGCTGTCATTTCTGGTTTACGTAATTGGGTTTCCTAGGAGTGTACTTCAATAATACTTTAGAAAGACAGGGCATGTTTTAGAGAAAGGAATCTTAGTTGAAAGATTCGCCCAACATTGGTTAAATTTAATACGGGTCGGTATGGTATGTTTTTCGCCTGTGGGATTTGGTGTGTAGCTCGCGCTTCTGCTCCGACGAAGGGCTAACGCTCGAAACGTCGGCTACACACCAAATCCCACAAGCGAAAAACATACCATACCAACCCGTATTGGTTAAATTTAACCCACTTTCGAGCAACATGGCCCTAGTATTTTAAAACGTTTCAGCCACTTCAACCACTTTTGTTATACTGGTTTAAGAGTTATTGATAAGTTAAGTTGTATATTGGTAAACCTTGTCGTGCTTGTGGAAAAAGCCAGATACACACTTGGATGATGGAAAATCTGGGCCCTGGGTATCCTTTGATGACCCGTCAGTGGTATAAAAACCAGTTTTTCTGGAGAGTGTGTCGCCAGGACTATTCCATACAACTACGTCATGCTAACATCACAGCAAAAGTCCCACACTTGTAGTTGTCCCACAGTTGTGGGTCTGCCTTGGGAGTAACGGGCACTGGAAGAAAGACCAAGTGTCTTGTTCAGTGTCTGGCTATGCAGTGCTGACGAGCTCTAACAAGAGCGAAACAGCTGTCCACTGCTGCCACTTCCTTGGCACCTAAGCTGCCCATGTGTAGTTAAGTTGTATACAGAAGAAAAAAGCAATGGAAAAAAAGTAGTTGCAATTCATAAGAGCTGCTAGGGTAAATGGTCTGTTCCAAATTAATCGGATCATGGTATTGTATTGCGTTTTAATTCATTTTCATGGCTCACACTAGGATTCTTCTGTCTTCGCTTCCATCTCCGCTTCTGCTTCCGTCGCTAGTGTGAACCAAGCTTAACAGTTTTTATCAAGCTTGTTTACACAGCATTTTGCGGGTAAATGTACAAATGTGATCCAATCACATATTCTTGATGTACAGTAAGTAGAAAAAGGACACAAGAATTGAAATAGATTTAATATTGACAAACTACTGCAAAGATATTATTTACTGTCTTACCGAGTATGTACTGAAATGTGTAGATATGCAAAGTTGTTACAAGAATTGTACCCGTGATCAATGTATGGCATCCTTGTCTATAATGTAAGTATTTATATATTGAATATGTCTTCTTTCAATTTCTACAGCGGCCGTACACGTGCCACTTTCACGCTATGTGGGAGTGTCGAATATCAACAGTCCTCTCAACCCTTGGACTGATATGGTTTACAGACTGCTGCTGTACTACACCGGATATCACAAGACGGTGAACTCTTCCTCAGAGTGCAACAGTGCAGACGATGTTAAGGTATCAAAGTAACCATGAAAACGCTTTATGTTATACAAGCTTTTTTTATAAGAACCTTTTCTTGAGAACTTGAGGCTGAAAAATGCCCAAAATTTAAGAACATTCTAAGAACATACTGAGGCTGAGGAAAAGCGAAGAACTTTTATTTTGGAAATGCTGCACAAGATTATGGAAATAACGTTTTTCTCGTCTAATGTTCATCAGTGCAACATTACCTTTAGTGTTGCGCAAGTACAAGTTTGTTTTAAATCTTTTTCATTTATTATTATATTTCTTTCTTTCTGGCCAAGGTAGCGGCTAATTCAATAAATTATATTTGTTCTTACGGTTGGTTTGTGCGAATGGAAAATAACAACTGCACACGCAATACTAACAATTAAGTTTAAGAACATTTTTAGAACATTTGAAGCAGAAATCCTCAAAATATTTAAGAACATTCAGCCTCAGCCCAAAAATTAGACGTTCTAAAGTCGAGACAACTATATTACCTGAATATTTAAGGAACAGAACCAGGTCCCTTAAATTTTCGAATTTTCTTGGAATTGTCAGTGTTTGAGTTTGGAGAAATAACTTTCAATATTTAAAACATCAAACACTTGTACTCTTTAAGATAAGCAAGAAGAATGTTCATTTCAAAAGTGAAAATGAATACACGTAACACCAATCTTTTCTCCGGTTCAAGACAAAAAAAATGAATGGTCAGTTTATTGTTTTTTGACAACTGGTTGAGAAGATAGAGTGAATATCGCTAATCATTTCTACGCATTAAGACAAACAAAATGAACAGTCATTTTATAGGTTTTCGACAACTGGTTCAAAAGTTAGAATTGATAATGCCAATCTCTACTCTTCAAGACAAGCAAAATTGGTATTAGATTGAAGCAGTATCAACCATGCGTACATTCCACCACTGTGACCCGGGTTGAGTTCTTCAGTTTTCGTTCCACAACAAAATCATCTTTCACTCAATATCTGTGCCTTTAGCGTATGACCCTTTCGTTACCAAAAGTGCCAACTGATGTGCTGGAGAATTCTCATTGCAAAGCTTTCTCAACGTGTTCCCTATAATTAGGTTGGGAGAATTTTGCACTTCTTAAAGAGTTGAGAGTAGGTGACAAGTTTCTAATTCTCACAACAATATACAGATGTTGCTAAATATTGGGAGTGAAAGGATTCAACGTATAATCTCTGGCTTTGGGAATCAGGTCACGGCGCCCCACGTAAAGACATTAACAAAATATTTTTTTATTATTTTTCTTTCAGAGCTACACGGTTCGTGCCATGAGAGGGAATTCGAATGACTCCATTTGTGTAAACGGAACGGTCTATTTTTCAGAGGCTCTCTCACCAGCCTTCTTGGACACACCAGATTATGCCTCCACACAGTACTCCACCTGGGCAGAGAGCACGTATGTCTCTTTTCGTTTTATGATTTAAAAAACTCTCTTCCATTTCTGGATCTTTTAGTTATTTATTGGGACCTTACGGTGCTTTGACAGCAATGGTTACAAACACTACCGTCTTGTTCTTTACCTGTTGTGTTTATGAGCGATTTTCGTTTGCCCTTGAAAAACTAATTCGCTGCATGCTTACTTTTTGTGTCATCTGCCAATGCCAAGAAACATAAAGAAAGCAACACTTTAGTGGTTTTTAGTCAAACTGTTCGTTTGTCCAGTAAACTATAACCGTTCATTCACAGTTTGTTGCAACGCAGCTTTATTAGCTGTGAAAATAATCTTGTTCGCCTGACGAATCAAAATCAAAACATGACGTCAAATGAACATGTTCCAAAATCCAATAAGATAGTAATCGTGTTTGCTGAGTGTTCACAGAACCAATCAAAACTCCAGAAACTCGGTTCACAGGCAGTTCGCTCGTTTTCGTTTGAAGGCCAAATGAAAACCGCTCTATTTTTTATTCATCTTTTGCTATTGCCTTCTCAGAGAAGATACTTGGGCGTAAAACAGAATACGAGATAGGTTTTGATTCCGAACAAATGAGGGGAATTCAAAACTTGGGCTTTACAGGTAGGGTGTTTAAGGACAATGGCAAGTTGATATAATTCACTGTTTTAATGAAACCTGTGGTTCTCTGCCGTTGTAGTGGAAGTTGCTGGCCTAATATGGTAAGGTCTATAATGGAGGTTGAAACACACACGTTTGTAGCCTGCAAAAGCAGACGCCTTTTCTTCCGCTGGGGCTCAGGCCCCCATACGAAAGAAAACGAGCATCTGCAATTTGAACCGAATATTTCCATCCAAATGACCGTTAATTAATTTATGGTAACTCGCACTTGAACCGCTTCAAAATGGATGCTTATTCAATCTTCTTGCTGGATTTTGGCTTCGACAGTGCAAACTTTGCCCGATGTTTTCAGCTGAACTTTTGGGAAATTTATCTGCCTTTTGTGTCGCAAAGTGTAAAAGCAAGGGAACCTGATTAAGAGTGAAAAATCCTGCGATGGTCGAGTGTGGGTCAAGTTCATCAACCCGATCGACTTTCCTTTTCATTTGGTGGGGGAGAGCTAAGGGTCTAAAAACCGTCAAAATGTCATTAAATTTCTACCAGGGAACAACAACGATACATACAGCACTTCAGGTAAGTCAGAGTTTATTTGATTTAGTAGTTAGAGAGATATTGGCCAGAGTCGAAATTACCATACAAAATGTCGCAGCAGCTAGATACCTAGCCTATTAGCTGAACTGCCCGGGAAGTTTCGAAGCTATGAGTGACGCCATTTGGAAGATTAATGATTTTCCACACCCAGTTGGAAGATTTACAAAAACATCCTTCCCACACAAGAACTCGTACAAGGTTGTTCTTTAAAATTTTCTATCTTAAACTTCATACAAACTCTACCAACTACAGAAGCGAACAGTTCTCTGTTGAAAGAAATTTTTGTTGCTTATGCTCTTTCATAACCTTTGTAACCAATCAGAACGCGCCCCTAAAAGTCAGGGGCTGGATAAATTAATTAGATGGAAATATTCGGTTCAAATCGCAGACGCTGGTTTTCTTTCCTCTGGGGGCCTGAGCCCCAGTGGGAGAAAAGGCATCTGCTTTCGCAGGCTAGCACGTTTGCAACTGACCGGATGACTGAATATCAGCATGTTTTGCAAATATTACTGATATTATTGATCGATGCACAAATAGAGGAGTATCAGGTTGACATTTTTATCCATTTAATGATCTACCTTGTTTATATGTCATTCGGATCAGTTCAGTTCTTTTGCCACGTTTCTATTTGTAGAGGACTTCCGTGAACTATTATAGTAATCAGTTCTGCACGTTGTAACGTCTGGTACACCTGTGACCATGCAGAGCCCTTCACACTAAAATATCTGGAAGAAGACAATCTCGTTCCAAATCCCATGCTCTCATCTGGTCCGTGGCAGAATTGAAGGCTCTGAGAGAACCTTGGAAACCTGCGCATACTTGCTGAATAAACTCTCTGAACAGCAATCTATCCTAAATAGGAATTATCCATTCAACAAGAAAACACACAAGCGACAGCAAATGTATATCTTGTGCATTCTCCGCAGGATACGAACTTCTCAGTAGTATAGTAGGAGGCCGAATTAGCCGGATTTTCTGGGAGAAATCTCATTATCGTGAGGAAGTACACGCCAAAATATTACCTTGTTGCATTTGGCGCCAAACTGTTAATTCATTTGCATAAAGGCATTGTGTTCATGAGTTTGGAAAACGAAAGAAATAAATTATTCCTCCCCACTGGCACCCCATCTTATTCATGAGTTTGGAAGACAAAAGAAATAACAAAATCCTCCCTATTTTATTCATGAGCTATGATGTCATCCCAAAGATAATTTAAGTCGGCCCCTACTACACTCCTTTTCTCCCAGATCCTTTCTTACGTACCGCATGCCAGGTAGGAACGTAACATATAACTGTAACATACTGTAATACATCGTTAACCTTGAAACCTTTTACAGGTGGAATGACGAACTTAGTGTGAGGATCTTCCTGCAGGCCAGTCCTGCCACCCAGGTCAGTTGACATACTTGATATTAGATATATATTCGGTCCTACCACCCAGGTTAGTTGACATACTTGATACTTGATATATATTCGGTGCTGTCACCTAGATCATTTTACATACGTGATATTATATTTATATTCAGTCCTGTCTCCCATATTCAGCTTACATATTAGATTTATATATATAAGCTTGATATTAGAATTATATTCAGTCCTGCCTCCCATATTCAGTTTACACTGGAAGACTAGTTTTGAAAAAAAACTGATTCATTTGCGTTGGCAAATAAGCTGAATATGTGTTTTGATCAACAAGGGTTACTATAGTATGTTTTTCGCCCGTGAGTTTTATTGTATAGCTGACATCTCGAGCGTTAGCCCTTCATCAGACCAGACTGAGGGATTGTGGGGTAATCAGTGTTCAGCTCACTTATGCAGATCGAAAGTCAAATTGTGCCATTGGTTGAAATTCTATGTGGTCAAAAAAACTGAAACTATTTAAACACATACCGTTCATTGATTCCGTGGGGAGCTAAGGTCCCGAGTTTGAAATTGAGTCTTTGTTCTTTCCCGTTGCCAGTTCTATTACATCCTAGGTGTAAGTTGATTTCACAAATTTCCATGTCTTCATGTGAATGGCCTAGGAGATAAGAGTGTCTTGCCATTGGTTCGGACAGATCTGATCCTCTGTATTTTACATCTAGCAAATGTTTGAAAAACCGGTCACCTAATTTGCCACCAGTTTCTCAAATGTAAAGTTTGTTGCGGAAAGTAAAAGTGATGCAATAAACATTGTTCGACGTTGTGCAGTCCAAATGGTAGTTAACTTGGTGGCATGAACCTTTTGGTCCTGTAACATACATTTTAGATTTAGTATTGGGCAGGTGCTGCAGCGTTTACAAGAACAAATGAAAGTTCTTTTTCTAGGTTGGAAGGAAGAACACTTCTGACTAGTGAGTTTTCAGTGAGACGAGTAGCGGATTAGAAAAAATCGGTGTTGTTTCAGGATCTGAGTGTAGAATTTTTAAGTTTATTCAGCTTGCAATTAGATTGAGTTGTGGAAGGGAGCTCGCTTCCTGGTGAAAAGCCATTCCAGTTGCAACCCGTCAATCAAAAATGTGCCAATCACGCCTGGTAATTCAACAGTATATTTATGCGTCTCCAATTAAACGTTAACTGAATCGCGATACATTTAGATATTAATCCAGGCTAGAAAATATACTTGGTACAAGATATCTATTCAGTCCTGTGACCCAATTTGATTAACAAACTTGGTACTAGATATCTATTCAGTCCAGTGAAGTTCTGAGTCTTCAAAGCCTTGTTTCCTTCGAAATGGAAAACGATCTGGTTTTCTGAGGAAAGGAACCAAAAACGAAGGATGTGGGTGGCAACATCGAAGGCTAGTCCCTTCTTGTGATCCAAGTTAGTTGATGTTCAGTTTCTCTACGATTTCCTAAAATAATCCAAAAATATTGCCAAAATATAGGTTAGTTGTTTATCAGGAATAGTATTCATATTGAAGCATGGCGGACGTGTACTTGTGCCTGTGCTGCAGAGAAACTCAGAATGCCGCCTAAGAGAGGTAAGGCAACATCTGTCTCGTCGTCTGTCACATCGCCAGATGACAAGACTAGTCCATCTTTGAACTTGAGCGATGTAACTGAACTAGCTTTATCGCAGACGGAGGCATTAAAATCTCATCTAACGTCAATTATTGCCAAGGAGAGTGAGCTGTTAAAAGAACATTTCAACTCGATTGTGGATGATTTGAAAACAAAGGTTCAAGACCTTACTGGAGCCGTAAACGACCTCAAGAGCAGCTTAGAATATAGCCAGAAGGAGATTGAAGATTTGAAAGATGTAGTTGATAAACAAAACAAAGAAATCAGTGAAAAAGCTAAAGCTATCTCAGACCTGAACATTGACTTCTCAACTATGAAGAACAAAATGACGTACCTTGAAAATCAAAGTAGACGAAACAACATAAGGATAAATGGTATACCGGAAGACAAGAACGAGTCCTGGGAGCAGACAGAAACCAAAGTAAAAGAAACCCTCAAGAATACACTACAGCTTGATTTCGAACCTAAAATTGAAAGGGCCCATCGCACAGGACGGCTCAGGAACACCGATGAATCGTCACTAAACAAACCAAGAACCATAATATGCAAACTATATGACTGGAAAGTTAAAGAGACAATTTTGAGATCGGCCCGAGCAATTAAGCCAACAAATATTTATGTTAGTGAGGACTTTTCCGAGGAAACGGCACGTAGAAGAAAAGAACTTTTACCCAAACTTAAAGAAGCCAGGGAACAAGGAAAAATTGCGTATCTGGTTGTCGACAGACTTATTATAAAGAACAGATCACCCGACTCGCAGTCCAGATCCGTAAGGCCTATGTCCCCACAAGAGATGGCCAGAACCGGCAGAGGTAGAGGTGGAAATCGTTGGCACTGAATATGTATATAAATATCAATGTTGTTCTCTTCTTGTTTAACTTTTCTACCCTTTTGTAACTTAGACGATGACGAGTTTCAATTGGTTATCAATGAACTTCGAAACGGCCCTGTCCATTTTAATCCTGAACGATTTGAATGCCTGAACTATAATCCTTTTTTATTGAATTCAAACTATGATTTAACTAGGTCAAATAATATTGATCCTGATACTTATCTTACTACTAATAAGTTTTCTTGTGACTATTTCGTTGAAAACCAATTTAACGAAATGCTAAGTAAAAACAATCCAATT
>JAOBYH010223081.1:0-10022 GCA_025403525.1 Umimayanthus kanabou | reverse complement strand
TACGAGCATATTGGCGTGGGTCGATCTTGCCATCTAACTGGGGTAAAAGTCTACTGCAAGTAAAACCTTCCATTACTTTGGCTACAGTGCAGGTGAGCGAAATCGGTCTGAGATCTTTTTTGATAGTACTAGGTGGCGTCACCTTGGGAATAGGAGTCACTATTGAAGACTTGAGAAGAATTGGAATATACCCCAATAAAATATAAAAATTCGACCCACATTTTTTCTCTTTCTTCTGAGGTTTGGAAACGGTAAATCTTGTCAAATCTCTCGAAAATTCAATTAGTACGGGATAATTAAAGGACTCGCACATTTATCTAAAAGAAGAGACAAGGAAATTCGTTGTTTCGGCCAATATATGAAGAAAATATATGCCGAAAACGGTTTATACTCCATGCGAAAAAGCATGAATGCACCCTCGTTATAAACCAGCCCTATTGGTTTGAAATTGTACAGACGATCATTAAATCTTTCGAGGGTTGTGGTCGGGTTATAATCTTTTGTGATTAGCATTAACATTATTAGTTTTTAGTGTTAGTATTAGCAGTGTTTATTAGAATTTGTAACGAGTGGGGCATTCATGGCATTTTCGCATGGAGTATATATGCCAAGAAAAGGTTCAAAACGGGACCATCGATTATATCAGTTGTCATCGTATCTCGAAATGAAGTGATTTTCTTTATACTGGATGCAGAAACATATATTTTTACATTTTTTTCAAAACATACACCGTTTGTTTAGTGGGTTTTTCTTAAACATTTTTTAAAATGTTTAAAAATAATCCTTTAGAGAAATGCAAAAACTTTTTCGCTGCGGCATCCAATGCTGTTTGAGTTGACTGATCAACATTACAGACTTAGTCAATATATAGGGTAAATTTTTGTGCTTATTTTCGCAGCCTAGATTAGTTATTTATTTTTGCTATTGCGTGAAAACAGAAAGGGGAACTCAAGGCCCCCGCCTTTTTAAGTTTGGAAGCCCTAAGGCAATTGAGAAACTTTTCAAGTGTTATATTTTTGATAGAAGAATAAGTGAAAAGGAGAAAACTCCTACCGGCAATTGCCTAGTATTGACTTTTACAATTCGAGTGCCTTAGCTGAACTTATTTCATTTAGTATTTTATTATTTATTTTTATATTTTCAAAGCTTTACTTGGTTTTACTTCATCTACTTTTTCTTATCTTATTACATTGTGAGTTTTAGCCACCATAACGGAGCCTTGGGTTTGAAGGCCCTTGACGCCCCCTATAGCTAACTGGCTCCTACTCCCCGACCTCCCCCTGTGACACTTGTTGGTTCTCACGCTCGACGGACGGAAGTGTGCGTGGTTTCCTAACAAAATTATACCGACTTCTAAATATGTAAAATAATAAAGTTGAAAAGGGAAGCAGACTCAAATTTCAACTCACACGCACCGACAAAGAGTGCCTTGGGGCATTTGTAGCATTACACCTGGTTCGACCTATTTTTTGCAGACAATTATATTCGCCGTTGCAAACAAATATAATTTAAGGAAGACTGCTGTTTTAATATATATCTTTGTTTAATTACCAGCTATTAAAAAAAACCTTTCAAACAACATAATTACACAAAATCTCCCCATATATTTGGAAAGCAGGAAAACTGGAAAAACTTGCATTTTTTAAAATTTAATTAACTATTTTCCATTTCAAATTACCCGGTCCAGTTGCAGTATTTTCTAACTTTTGAGCCGGCTTTTTTAATTTAGTTAACTATTTTCCATTTCAAATTACCCGGTCTAGTTGCGGTATTTTTCTAGTTTCTGAGCCGGCTCGACAGGATCCCAGGATTTCAATTTTTCCATTGACTTGTATTTCGCTTTGCGAGTATTATCTTGAAAATGTTATCATGCCATCAGCATTCTCATTAAATTGTTCCAATGTCGGTGGGGAAATAAGCCACAGCGTCATCGCCAACAGGAAATATAGCTTTCTAAAGCTCCGCAAGTTAAAGAAAAACAATTAACAATTCAGGATCTTTCTGTGGAAGAAATCTTGGTGTATATATTATTTTAACTTCGTGTTTGTTTTTCCGTCGAATAATTCTAGATTTTTTTCCACAACAGCATTTTTTCTTTTCTCCCTGACAATTTCCATTAGAGCTTGTTTTTCCTTAGGTTG
Source organism: Umimayanthus kanabou (assembly GCA_025403525.1). Taxonomy (NCBI): domain Eukaryota; kingdom Metazoa; phylum Cnidaria; class Anthozoa; order Zoantharia; family Parazoanthidae; genus Umimayanthus; species Umimayanthus kanabou. The sequence goes on along the minus strand of JAOBYH010223081.1, from coordinate 7,881 downwards.
CCCAGCAACGCGATATCTCAGAAAACTACACAGTTGAACGGAACAATAACATAAAATAGACCGAAACTACAGGGTTATGCAGTCGGTGCCGTGTCAGATGCCTAAACTCAAGTGAATTGTGTAATTATTTGCAAAAAGTGAGCTATTGAAAATGCTTCACAAAACTAATGAGTTCGAAAAAACAAAACTCTACATTTAAAGTTATTTATCCGCGTACTTAATTGTAATTAGAATAGCCAACAGCGAGAATAATTTGAAAAGTTCTGTCGATTTGCATGCCAATGGTTTGTTTTGATAATTATGCCCATCCCTGTACATCATCGCTCTGTTATTATTCAACAAAGTGCGTAGAAACCCTGCAACAGGAATCAAAACGTTGATTAAGTGCATCCAAACGGGTGTGAAGTCTTTACAATCTTCCAAAGCTAACACAGGAGCAAGCAAACACAAATCGAGAACAAAATTTTTTTTTTTTTTAGTGCAGGACTTGAAACGAAATATAGCGCAATTTATTTTTGAACAAAAGCTTTTATTAAAATCCACATGTTGAGAAAGAAGTCATAAGAAAGATAAGAATAATTTACAGGGTCCGTTGGATATTTGTTTGAAGCCATAACCTTGAGGAAGGAATATCTTTTTGAAGAGCACTCCGGCGAACATCTCCGTAGAAGTTGTCGGCAGCAATGTTAAATCAGCGAAATAATATCATGATCATTTCATTCCTATTGAGCGGCATTTTAACAGGTAAGTGTGTTGTAACTTTCGCTGTTCTTCCTGTATTCCGATGTACCATTCACTGTCGTCCCAAATAACACGCCAGCTTGATTTGCCTTCTAACCAGATACTAAACTAGCCAAAAGGAAAGGTACGAATTGAAATAATGCAAGGTATAAATTTCATATCGCATTATCATTTCCTAAACTTATGTCAAAACAAATTTTCAGTCTGCTGTCCATTGGCAACAATCACTGCCAACTGTTTATACCTATATAGTGCTTTTGCTTTCTTCTGTGAAGTTGAAGTATTTGGATCAGCGTTTGTTGCATCGTGAGAGTTAGAAATACTAGGTAAACGCATTGTACATCATGACTTCATGTTAACAACGCTAAATTTCAGTAGCAAGGCCGTAGCGATAGCAACAAAGTTGCAAAGCACGAAGCTTCCGGCCTCCAAAGAAAGTGATTAATGAATTAAAATAAATACGATCAAAATCCTGATTCAAGACTTCAACAATGATCAAAAATGGTTTTCGTCTGCCGTGAAAATGAATAGCCCAAGAAACAATATACGCACTAGGGTTTCCGACATAAATTCAAAACTTATTAATTCACTCAACATTTTTGTTGGTACAATTATCACCCTAGCTAGTGAGCACTCTGACTTTGTAATAAATCTTCAGGTGAAAGTATTTGTTATTAAAACAAAAATTCAGATTTGTGCCAAGCACTCAGTTTTGGGGTAACTTTTTTGAAAAGAAACCTCCCATTGAAAAAAAGATGAATAATGTATAATAGCCTTGAAATTAATACGGAACTATACTTCTGAGTATAAACAAGCTTTAATTTTAAATCGGTTTTTGAATGATGTTATTCATAAAAACAACCTAAACATAAAACAATACCCCATGTTTTGCTAGATTCCGCCGAGATAAAATGTTTTAAAACAAAGTGAAGATTTTTTAGAGATAAAACTGCTGAACGTTTATGTTCGAAAGCACTCAGTTTACTCTTTTAAAATAATTTATCTTGTTTTCAAAAGAAGACTCTATATTCACTGGCCTTCTGTTGAGCATACAATTAGGACATAAAACTCTACTTATCACCTTCATTACAAGGCTCTAATATAATTTCCTAAATACATGTTTATCAGATCTGCTGATATTCTGCGAGACCTATACAATACTCAAATCCGCAGAAAAGTTCGCTCCTTTAATCAAAAGGCTTCTGCTCAAACCTAGTCAGAATTTGAATTTCTTTTTTAGATTTGTAAGTTAATAAGAGTTTTTAGATACTGTGATATAGAATCAACTACAGTAGTCTCCGGTTATCTCGAACTCTCAGGGGGAACTGGAAAATGTTCGAGATAACCGGAGTTCGACTTAAGCGAAGATGCACAAAACTTCCTATATTTCATGAAAATTAAGTTATATTACATCAGTATTACTTAATTTTAGTTTTCATTTGAAGTGGACGTTAAACAACAAGGTACGTAGCACAGTTTCGAGGTTCGTCGCAGCCACAGTTCAGAGTAATAACATATTTTATAACTAATAACATAAGATGTTGCACTGTGATCTTCTACCATAATTATGTACCTACTCAGCCACAAAGTCAAGAATACTTCGCTGCCTTTTGTCTGTTACTGACTTTCGTTCAATGAAATTTGAAAAGTCCAGTCCTTGTTTTTGCAAGTTAAATTTCTCAGGCGAAGAAAAATTTATCGGAATTTTTAAAGAGAACTCTTGGCCTGATATCAAATTCACGCCGAAGACAAACAGAACAATTGTGTGACATTCTGCGGGAGCTTAAATAAATACAAGTAGCGGACGAAACTCGAAAGCCATGCAATTATAATTAAATGCTTAAATAAAAGAATGTTTCCGAGTTTTGTATCACCATTTTTTATTTCAACGAGCAAGTTTTGAGACTTGTTCGAGATATGAAGTGTATTTTTGTACCAAGGGAAAAGAAAAATAGTTCGAGAAAAGCGGAGATTCGAGATAAGCGAGTTCGAGATAAACAGTAGTAAATAACAGAGAAAATACCAGTCAAATCCAAGGGGAACGGGATTTGGTTCGAGATAGAGCGAAGTTCGAGATAAGCGGGTTCGAGATAAGTGGAGACTACTGTATAAAGTTAGTAAAGGAGTTTGTCAAGTTGGCAGAGGTACTTCTCATGTACAATAAGGTTTTGAAATGTCGTGTCTAGATAGTTAACTGGAAACGCACAATACTTGCAAACACGCTGGATCTACATCTTTTTGTTGGGTTTAGTAGGAGGTCTTCAAAATATATAGGCCAAGCAGTTTGAGCTTACCATGTCTGGTAACATGATTTCCAATTGTGTATAGAAGACTCTAGGTGGAGCTAGAATGCTAATAAAATTGTGAGCCATACTACTAATGGCTGCTCAGTTCAGGGAAGTGTCAGGGTGATCAGCTTGCAGTGTCAGTGTAAACTACTAAGAGAGTCTGAATGGGGTTAAATCGCCTAAAATATTAACTGATTACTGAGATTTAAGGATAATTTTAGCTGATTACTGATAATGGATATCAAAAAATCTAATTGATTACTGAGAATCGGCAAAAATAATTAACTGATTACTGAGAACTGGATACCCCCATTCAGGCCCTCACCTAAGTAGATCCTCCAAGATCGCTGAAGGTAGACCAGTTTTCAAAATGTTTGAAGTACACGAGTTACCTATTGGTTTCTTATCTTTGAAATTTTATTTAGTTAAACATGCCCCTCGTCAAACTATATGACAATTTGGGTATTGTAATGCAATTTTACCAGCTGAATGTTCAATCAAGAACATCAACAAGTTATAAGCTGAAGAAATGTCGATTGGAAGCAAGGAACAGGTTAGTTTGGCGGAGTATTTAAAAGGGATCTTGTAGCATATGCATAATCGAATTGTTCCACAATGACATCATATGCAATTGCCAGTCCCTAACGTCTGGTGTTTGTGGCGTGTTTTGAATTCCATTTGGTGCCAACTAAAAACTAAAATCAACTCACAACTACGTTACAATTGTATATTGCAAACTGTATTATATAGTATAACCTCAAATATTTCTGAGTGATTTGCTGACATTTAAATATCATATTATACAATCAGAATTTTTGTCTTACGTTAGAAAGCTAATACGTATTACAATTTCACAATGAGATCCAAGCTTAAAAATGTAGGGAATTTATTAACAGTTATATTGTTTGCAGCTTAAATTGTATTACTGGTAAGTGGTGAGTAAGGCTTGGTTGATTGGTTGATAGACTGATTGATAAAAAAACTCTTGTAGTATGCAGCTTTGTGTACACGATCGACATACTACTCCTTAACTGGTATTTACCTTCGTTGCCGCTGAGGGTTGAGTTGGAATTCGCAGCAACAACCTATAATGTAGTATGGATATTTTGGTATTAGTAATGCAGTTTCTTGTTTTGATTCCACCAACTATGACTCCACCAAGAGCTACTCAGTTACTTTCTTTTACCTGAAAGAACATTATTCCCAATATTGTAGTTATTTTCATACTCTGCATGTTTTATGTTCCTTCATACCACATAAGACTATGTAAAACATTGACAACTGTTTCAACTGTGTTTGACTTGAATGCCTTTGCGAACGATGATAATCCATATGATTTTAGAAAGAAACTTGGTTGCCAGACATAACAAAACACGATTTGTCGAAGTTGTTTTGGCACACGTTGAAGGATTAAGACTAAGTCCTTCTGCAAAAACACCTGCAAATTTTCTGAAAGGCTCATAACAAGTCAGTTTTTAGTTTTTGATTTATTTACGAACGACTAGAGAAAAATCAAGTAAAACATATACACCTTATTTGTTGAAGGTAACACATTTTCGTCCACGGTTCATAGCCTCCCATATGGCCCACAACCAAACACTGGCATTACCCTAGACAAGACAAGATTTGGAAAACAATACCGGTTTTGTATAAATTCAAGTTTTTTTGTTATTTGTCAACAAGTGATTAAGTTTAAGTTTACGACATTAATATGACAGTAAATATGTAAGCTTGGTGTAAGAGAGATATTTTGGCAAACTCTTATATACTACAAGTGCCTGATAGTAGATATTAACTATGAGTCTTCGTTTTCAAGTTAATTGAAAAGTCTAGGAGTTCTAAATCTAGGAAAATTGCCAACATGCAGATCAACTCCAACACAACATTAGCTTATATGCTCTGTAGTCAACTAAAACGTAACACTAATGATTAATACAAAGGAAACAAGCAATCGTTCATCTGTGCCTCTCCTCTCTCCTCTCTCCCTCTCACTCCACCCCCGCTACCCCTCCCCACTGCCTTTGAGTTCAAACCTTTTTTCATCAAGAAAAAAATATATACAGTTACACCCCGATAACTGGAACCCTCGGTAGCTCGAATTCTCCGCTAACTCGAATTAAAAGTGATTTTCCTTGGATTTGCTTCTTATATTTACTGTAAATCTAACCTCGATAACTCGAAATCCCGCTAACTCGAAGTGATTTTTACTTCCCTTCAGGTACTTTTCTTTGTAATTTTACCTTTGATAACTCGAAGTCGATTTTCACATTTGCGGACTAATGAGTCAGAACATTTCACACCGGAAAATTACATTCAATATCAGTTATATTCTATGTAGACTACGACAAATTGACCTTTATTAGTTCTTTTGAAGATAGTTAAAATTGCACAATCTGTTAATCGTAATCGTACAATAAAGTACGTATAAGCGTAAAGTCTCTTTAATCAAGTGTTTTAGGTCTTTTCTTCGAAACCCATATAACTCGAAACCCCGATAACTCGAATTAATTTCTGTTTCCCTTGCCAATTCGAGTTATCGGAGTGTAACTGTATATAAAACAGTTAAAGAAAGCGGTGCTGAAACTGCGAAAATGCTAGCTATTCAGGTAATTTAAACCCCTCTGCGAATTAATTAACTCCTTGGGTTTTTCTTAAGACAGTTAGGTGTCCCCGTCCCCCTTTTCAAAATCCCTATTATAAATTCCTTCATTTCACCTCATTTTTGTTTAAATGCAAGCTCGCATTCAACGATATACTTGCACCGCGTCTGTCAGCGGTCTACAGTGATGGTAGAAAAGGGTGGAACTGGCTGACCCCGGTATCAGCAATGTCCACATGTACAGCCTGCTGTGGAAGAGCATTCCAGTTTAGTTTCAGTTCCGCCTCACGTTGAAGTTGCACGTTGCCCCCAAGCTGAGTCTGCAGTCTCCTATAACAACAATGCTGCTTTCTACTGCAATAAATCCAACTTACAGGGAATTCAATAATGAATGAAACAGTTTGTAAGACGAGGAATTGTTTGTGAACTAAAAACGAGTCTATTTGTAAGTGAATTGTCTACAGGGCTTGGTTGCCTTGCAACTAGTTTGAGAGATATGGTCGTTAAGTCCATTTTGGTCATAAACCTCACAGGAACAGGGAAATTTGATTGGAAAAGCATACATGTTAGCAAACAAACAGACCAGAATCAGTGCTTCGGTGAACACTAGTGAACTCATGAAGCTCGGAGATAATCGCTTGAACTTCAGAGCATCTCAACTGAGGCCGAGCAACGGCGCATAGAAAACATCCCATTTCATTGGTTTTCAAAGCTTGAGTTTCAAACTTAAAGTACTCAGAATATCTCGCTTTGTCTCCTTTAGAAAAAGCCACTATAATTCAATGGGAGAATTAAATGTTTCTCAATTAGAACTGTGTCTCCAACATCCAACACGTGTTTTCTTGGGTCGTGCATTGCCACAAAATGCAGTCATAGTATTAGGAATTTATCGCAGCATAACATTAGGTCAACGCGATTGCCCATGTAGAGAACAAATCATTACAAAAATCACGATGGTGGTGATAATAGAGTTACTTTCGCCGGAAAGTTTTCCCTACAAAAAGCAACTTGAAAACGTTACCCGCTGCTTTAGAACGAGGAACTTGCCAGATGTGTAAATAATTGATTTTGAAAGCAGGTTAAAAGCTAGAAGCAGGTACAATGATACAAAACATCTGAAAGCAAGTTTCTGTGCAAGGTTTCTTACCCAAAAAATCACTCTCAGATCTATTCAGGTTATACAACTTTGATTTATATTTATATTCGCTTTTAAAGTCAAAACAGGTGATTTCTAGTTTCCTGTTGGGCGAATATTGCAACGTGCGAGCTTGCACGAGTCTAAAATCCTTAAAAATTAATAACAGAGCTAATTTAATGGATTGGGTTGCTTAAAACGAATTTAGAGCTACAAACGCAACACGATTTGTTAGGAATGGCTCGGGTAGTAGTAGCTTCACTTCTGGTTTTTACTTTCTTACTGACTTCGCCCACGTGGGGCACAAATCCAAAGTATATGAGCATGTCCTGTGAAAATGGAGTGTGCTATCGACCGGAAGATGCCGGGCCATGTGTAATGGACAACGACGAGGCAAGGCTTTATCGCTGGGATCCAATAAAGGTAACATCTCTTTAAGCGATTTTTATCACATAAAAGGGCTCGGGAGTTGAGAAGCCCCCTATTTGAGTCTTCTACTTGATTATCTGAGCAGGCAGGCGGGAAGATAATATATCCGATGTATAACTCCACGTTTGTATCTTTGACACTCGAAACATTTGTAATATCAACACTTGTAACGTTATTTATTAACTCAAAAAAAAACAATTCAGCCAGCAGGATGCATTTGATATCAAGAATCTATCAAGACGTCTTGCATTAAGAAATATGTTGCTTTGAAAAGAAAACATTGGTGCGCCTCCATTGGCTAAGAGGCAGCGACCACGCGACATCAGCTTGCCTCGGTTTTCCAATATCAAAACAAAACAACACAGATCTAAAACACAAGAGATCACTAAGAAACAAATCGAGCTCACTGGCTCGTTTTTTAAATTTTATGGCAACAATAAGAACTACGAGTTAGCTAATCAAACGAAATTTTTGAGCTAAAGCAGACTACAGCTGACGTCGAGTTTATGCCCTGAAGCCTGCTCCAAACTAACTATAAGCAACTGATCAGCAACTAATAACTACAACTTTGTAACTAAAACTTGTACTTATTGTGTGTAAACATATTGTGACGCTTCAGCCTATCTCGGACATACTCTCAGGTTCACAATAAACGGGGGGACGTTTATTTTTTCTCGTGATTTGCAGCC
>JAOBYH010222970.1:0-10022 GCA_025403525.1 Umimayanthus kanabou | reverse complement strand
GGTAGAGGGGAAAGGGTGATAGGGAGGGGGGTGGGGGCATACTGTGGAACTTTTAAAGTTTTGTAACTAGCTTTTGTATAATATAGTATTGTATACATAATCTTTAAATTGTAAATTGTAGAGGAAGAGCCATTTCAATGGATTCTACAACAAAACCATTATTATTATTATTATCATTATTATTACATCCGTGTAGCGGTTCAGAGGCAATGGTATCGACCTCCAACTGGTTCTTACGGCGGTCCTGATTGCAATCCAAAGCAATCATCATCTGGTTGAAGAGGTTGAATTCGGTCTGGATTTCAACATCCTATTTGAATATCAAACACCCTTCTTCAACAACTTGACATCAGACTTGCAATATTCTACTAACTCGTGTTGGAAGTAGAAATTGACTCCTTGGGTCATTTGCTCATCATACTATTGTTCAAAGTCTCGACGCCCCTTGACCATCATGCTATCTGGTAGATAGGTGTCCTTGGGTGGTTTGACGTGCTGTTAAAAAGATGGGGAAAACAACCCTTCTTCAGTTCAGTCAGCCCAAAGGTTTTGGGAAAAGCTGACAAGGGCATCTGGAAGAACTACAGTTTGTCGATGAACCGGATCTTGCCGTGAGTGACTTGCAAGACCTTACCCCCATTGCACCGTTGTTCGATTTGGTAATTGTTGTCTGTGATATTTACAATGATGGGGTAACTGTTGTAACCTTTGAAGTTGTGGGCCATGACGGTAAAGGGGCATTCTCAATCCTGTGTCAAGGTCACCAGGTAGGTGAGGAATTGCACAATGCACTGGTCGCCGGTGGAGCCATATCTGACTTGGTCTCGGCCATCACCAGGTTGGGAACATGGCGACACTCGTCTTGCGTGCATTAAATATCAAAGAACACATGCGGAGGGTCATGGATAGCATGGTCCATGTCATCCCAGTCGTCCGAATCCTCCTCATCCTCATCCCCTTGTTGGCGATGATCCTCTTCACCCACTTGTATGAAGCATCAGTGTTCTGCCAGCAGGGCTTGTTCGCATAGCTGCACCAATGCTGGTGGATCTCCTTCCATCCTCACAGGACCTTGTGCATTGATGACACCGACAACACCAGTCACAGATGCTCCGATGTTGAGATGGGGTCTTTGTCGGATGGTTGGCCAAGCAGTGCTCTCCATAAAACTGGTGGCCGTGGTTGTAATAGGACATGGTGGCAGAATGGTAGTGATCGTAGGCATTGCAGTAGTCAGGGCAATCGTCCTGCAGACTGCTGTCCAGGATTGCAGTAGGGTTGGTAACAATGGGCACACACACAGAAGTAGCAGCAGCTGAAGAACCCTGGCCATGACAAGATTGTGTCATAGTACCTTTCGTCGTACAGTAGGCCCAGATGTCGATCCTCTTCACCATACACCTGGCAGTCGTAGTTGCAGCTGGCCTCCAGCACAACGATCTTGTAGGTGGGCAGAGCTTCAGTAAAGTTGCAAAGCTCTGGGGGTCCACACTTGCCCAGAGCGACGTCCACCTGCCAGCATAGCTTTGTGGCGGCACACCATCGTATCTGGCCACCTCAGTGGAAGCAACGTTTTGGGGGATGCTGGTTGACGCAAGCTTGGGCCGTCACAGGTTGTCATTGGTCTGCGGGATGCAAATAACTATGTTTTTGTCCATGGAGGAAATTTGACCAGGTGGGCGTCTTTATGTTTGCCACCACTATAAGTGGGACCGCAGACTGGGACAACTGCAAGGTTAAACGAGTTGTACATCTCAAATTGTTCGTTGGAATTAATCATTTTGCTCAAATTGTTCAATAAGATGTCAATGCGCACCCCCTTGAGGCCATTCCGAGGAGGTCAATCCCCAATCATAATAGGCATCGGTGAGACGATTCGATGAAATGGAGAAGTAGGTTGTGAATGTTTTCCTGGTTCAGTAGTTGTTCAAGTCCTAAGTGTAAGCCTTGCACTATAGCTTGAGGTAGGTTTTGGCATGCAATGAAGTGTCCCTCCTGAGGCACTTGAGTACGAACACCCATTCACGAACACCCGTGACAGCCTCCCTTGATCAACCACTGGTTCAAGATCGAATCAGAAGTGGCTGGGTCGATCGGACAGAGCACCATCCAGTTGTTGCTAGAGGTATTGGCATTCGGTAATGTCAATGGCTTCAAGGAAGGCTTGATTGTCTTTGAACTCCTCCAAACCTTCTACAAGAAGAACACTGTCTTCTTTTTCTGGTTCAAAATCAGCCAAGACAGATGTTGGGTTGTTCACTCATTTTGAAACTGTAAAATTTCTTACACCCTTTTTCGTTTTTGGTTTGAACATAGAGACATCCGCTTTTACAGGCACACACCATTGAAGAGAGCCCAAGACAAACGAAAGAAAATACCATCACGTCTACTTGGGAGAATGAAGGCACCCCTTTATAATCATTGCAAAACCTAATCTCTCTAATCGTTCTTCCTTTTTTTCTTCCCTAGATTTTAAGGGGGCGAATACTTTGTGTATATGAACAGGTATGTGTGGTGTACAACCCTTCCTTCTTCTTCCACTCTCCTTTGTTCTTACATTCACGTCTACCCGAACTGGCAGCCCTGCCTTTGACACCCCCACTGTTGTGTGAGGAGGGCATTGAATTACACCCGTTATCCCACTTGGAATCTAGAGTCTTCCCCTCAGGGATTATGTCGAGCCTATTTGCTCTCCCGATGAGATACGACTAGTGCCGTGTATTGGGCCTTGAATCGAACCCATCACTTTATTGTTTCCTTCCTTCCTTGCTAGATCTTACCCCTGGTGATCGAGTGTTATTGTGTTCCAGACAAGTATTATCACATCAACAACTATTGGAAGCCCGAGTATCACAGCCCACCACCGTTACTCCTGTTTTAGAGGCAGCTCCTGATCATTGTCTTTTTTCTTCCTAGGTCCTACCCATGACCATTGACTGCTATTGCGACTGATGGTTTTATTACCATATCTGCTCCACACAGATGATGGTTTCTTGATCACCTTGGACCACAAAGTTCTTTGTTTCTTTCCCACAACCTGTCTGTTTAGAGGCACGTCCAGATGGTTTCTTTTCTTCTTTTAATACCCTACCCAAGACCCTCAACTGCCTTTGAAAAGGTTGGATCTATTTACTCCAAACAGCAATGGCCTTGGTTTCTTAATCGCATCGAACTGCGTCCTGTTCTTAATCATTTCATTGTTTCTTCTTTTCTAGACCCTGCCTAAGACCATCGATTACCTTTGCACCAAATGGATCTATTTCCAAGACTACTCCAAACAGCAGCGGTATTGGTTTCACAGTCTCATCGAATGGCGTCCTGGTCTTAATGATTGCCTCCTTTCTTCCTAGACCCTACCTAAGACCTTGGCATGGACTGTCTTTACTTTTTCAAGATCCTTCTGCACATCTATTCGTGATGATTCTAATCGTTGTCGCTGCTCTTTGCACCAGAACAGTCTGAAGAGGATCTTCTTTCTCTATAAGGACTACTTGACCCACAAGCCCTTTTTTCTTTCTTCTTGCTGGATTCTACTTAGAAAAAGACCTTCACACCCTTGAATGAAGTGGTTCCCTTTTATTCGGGTCAATATGAACTCCTGGTGGGGGAAAATTAGGCCAACAACAAGAACTTGGATAAACCATGTTTATTATTGTAAATAAACAATAAAAACAAAGAAGAAGGGAAGAAACGTTTCTCTCTTTTTTATTTGCCCCTAGATCCTGGCATAGTTAGTAGGGTGGGTGGCAGGATACGGCGTTGTGTTTTATGTTGCTCTGTTCCAAGATCTAACTCGTGAGGGTCCTTGGACTAAAAATCCATTTTTTTCACAGATTGAGACAGACTTTGGCTTTCATCATCGATGTTCTTGAAGACATTTTCGAGCTATTTCTTTCGTCTCAGTAGGCTTTCAGTGGCTTTGATCACCTTGTGATCTACATGATACCTATCCCTCAACGTCTTGGTGTGGGAATAGTCGATGTTGTGTTGTTTTGCGATCTTGTCCACATGATTGATGCCAGGATCCCCACGTTTCAAACGTTTTTTCAAATGCATCCTGCGACCCATTTACTGATACCCTGGTCGATGCAATTCCTTGCCAGTCTTGTTCAACAGTTTTTGAATGTCTACACTCCATCCTCGGGGTTTTCTTCTTTTCTTGCCCACCATCTTCTCAATAATTGGTTCCTGCTAAACCACAATGCAACTTTTTACCCTGTTCCCAATCTTCCCAACCGGGTCGGACTTTCGAACATTTGACAGTGTGTGTTTTTATACCCTTCAAACCCCGCTCCAAGGCTGTCGAGGTCCAACTCTTCTTTGCTGTTTTGGGATGGGCTCCTGTATCTCGCAGTGAGGGTGAGGGTGGTGGGGATGGGTCCCTTAAGAGTTGGGGTCTTTTAGAGCATCTAGGCACCATGTAGGCTTTTGGGTGAAGATGTGGTTTCAGGAGTGTGGTACTGACATTCAGTTTAGGATTTACAACCTTCGGTTTTGATGCACAGACAGACGCTTTGGACCATCTGTGTCATCAATTTCTTAACAGTGCTGCTTACTAATTCTTGATCTTGGTCATTGTCCTCAGTTCCTGACTTCAAGGGGACATTCCCCGATTCCAAGAAATTGTCTCAACTGTTTAGTGTCGGCTCGTAAGGCTTGGGAGAAAGGTTGTACGTTTTGAACGGTTTTGTTGGCGTCCAATGTTGGATCTTCCAACAGTGGTCTCTTTTGCCCGACAAACGCTCAGCGCGTTCTAAGAGGGCATTGTCTGTCAATTTGCCCTTGTACCAGTGCACCACGCCGGGCACTTCTTTCTTGGGTGAGATGTTCATTTCTTCCATGTTGGTACCGTAAAAGACAATGTCACGTGCTCCTCTGTCGGAGCCAAAACCCAGCTGCGTGTTGACTCATCAAACGTCAGCATTTGAGCAAATTGCTTCTTTTGCCCGTGTCGTGTAACGGCTTTTTATAAAGTCTCAACTGAGCCATGGACGAGGACGGGGGAGGGGGGAGTGACAGGAATCCTGATTCTGTTAAAAAAGAGAACATTTTATGGGTAGAATTTTGTAAAACACTGAAGCTGGGCAATGTGTTTCCAAGCAACTGAGAATTGTGAAAGGTGCATCACTGAGACAAAATATACTTTCTAAAATTTAATAAAACAATTGCATTGAAACCAAGTGATTTGTACGAGGATGCTGGATCAAAATAAGGGAGTGTTTAGAAAAACGAGAGCCAAGGTGCTGCTCCCTCTAAAGTTGGCCTAGCTCGAACACTGTGAAGCCATGGTCCCCAATTATTCTTATCCATGTATTTATAATTTTGTACCTGTACTTGAATAGTAGATATTTGCAGGGATGTTTTACTACAACTGTAGAAGCACAGTATTGTTTATTATAAACTTTGGTGCTATGTTAATGGTCAAGCTGTTTTATACCTGTGCAGATACACTCGTCGATTTAGAAGATCGGGAGAAGAATTTTAGGGAGAAATAACACAAAATAAAGCCTTTTAATAAAAATAGCAAATACAATATGAAGGAAATAGCTGCCAAAAGGGAAGCAGGAAGGGACAAGAAACATCGATTGTTTTTACTTGGCCTAACAGTAGCTTAAATCTCTACTAACTGACAGCTCCTGTTATGCATTCAAGGACTGGGACTGTGAAACTTGTACCTACTGTGTTGACAGCTCAACATCCAATTGTGAAGAAACTCGAGTCAATACAAGAGTATTTGATAAAGATTGACGATGAAGAGTTGGAATATGTACCTGGTGAGAGAGTCTACAAAGGATTTGACAATGGCAAGAAAGACCTTGGCATAGAACAGTATGCTTATGCTGGATACATTTTGGAGCACAAATACACCCCAGCTTCTCTGAAGCCAAAGGTTGGTAGTGTTACTTTAAAACACAATTTTATGGGAAACTGAATAGGGTTGTAAAAATCCAGAACTGGCTTTCTAAATTTTCAGTTCCTTTGATGCAGAAGGAGGTGAGGGGTAGAAATTATTAAAAATGGGTCACCCACATTCTTTAAAGAAATCATCTTTATTCTTAAGGCTACAGCTAGCAACTAAGAAAGGGAGAGAGAATTTGTTATTAACATTCAGCAAAAAAGTCACCCAATGGGGAAATTTGGATTTTACAAAATGGTATGTCAACTGTCTGTATTAGCAAAACTTGTTCGTGAACTGAGTGTGATTTGAAAAAAATATATTTTTGTACGACTGCTGAATTTTATTTATCACTATAGTTGGTATAATTGCAATTTAAAAGATAGTACACTAAGGGATTTTAACTTGGGGTTGGCACTCATTCACAACGCTCAAACAGACGCTTGCTTGGTATTTCAAATTAAAAAAGAAACTGAAAACTTAAAGAGTATTTATGAGTATCAATCCAAAGATTTTAGTTCTCTCGTCCTATCCATTACCACTACAACAGCTTTTAAAACTGCATTAAATTCAGTCACATTTTTTTTTCATTTAACCGAGCTTTCATAATATTAAGTTTACATATTTTATTAATACTTTGCTAATCTCTTCTTTTTTGTTTAGAACCTCAAGGGAAAAGATGCCTTTCTTTACCATCTGCTTACAGAGGCTAATTTTGGGCTGAGGCTGGTAGCAATTGAAGTTCGTGTGGATTCATCAGGCCCAGATGAAGATGGATCGAGTGATCTGTGTGACCTCATAGATGAGTTCACTAAAGTTGAGTTTTCAGAGCTTGATATTTCTGCCCCCCAAAAAGAAGCATCATGTCCAAATGGATGGTCCGGTGCCAGAGGGATAAAGAGAAACATGTTTCCTTCACGGTAAGTGTCTATTGTAGGAGGATGGTATGATGGAAGGAAAATAGAAATGTGTTCCTCATAAAGTAATTGCCTGGGAAGATTGTAAGGTGGAGGGAAAAAGAGAAACACTTTTCCTCTGAGGTAAATGTCTAGGAGGATGGTATGCTGGAGGGAAAAAGAAAAACACTTTTCCTCTAAGGTAAGTGTCTAGGAGGATGGTATGCTGGAGGTAAAAATAAAAACACTTTTCCTCTAAGGTAAGTGTCTAGGAGGATGGTATGCTGGAGGGAAAAAGAAAAACGTGTTTTCTCCGAGTTACGTGTTTAGGATGAAACATGTTTCCTCTGAGGTACGTGTATGGGAAGATGGTCCAGTGGTCCTGTTTCCTTTGAGATAAATGTCTAGGAGGATGGTTTGGAAGATGGCTTGGAGGTGGGGATAAGAGAAACATGTTTCCTTCGAGGTATGTTTCCAGCAGGATGGTCCGATAAGGGAAAAAGAGAAATGTGTTTTCTTCAAAGTAAGTGTCTAACAGGATGTTTCGGTGGAAGTAATAATAAACATCCCTTCGAGGCAGGTGCCTGGAATGTCTTTCCACTTTATATTCTTGCAGACAGCCATTAATGAAATTTTAAAATACTGTACTAGCTGTGCAAGCTCAGGAGGCACTGATGTAAAATTTTTTACTTTCCTAATTGTAAAGCACCAAATATTGGACCTTAGTGTTGTGAGTTATTATGAGCGACTGTCTGTAATTTTCAACTAAGCCGCGCAGTTTTGAAAAATCCAAATTCTTCATACCCTGTCAGATGAAAGGTATTGGGGAACTATTAACGGTTATGGCACTGTGAGTTGGCTTTGTCTTTTCTGTGTTTAGATATCGAGTCCCAACGGTTGCGGCCATTTTGAAGCGAATCGAAGGCTTCTCACAGTGCCAAATCGCCCATTTTGCAGCGGCACTCCCCGATCTCCAAAAAGATATCTGCACCGAACTGATATTGCCATCTAATATAGTGACGTTAGAGCTTTCTTCAGCAATAAAATACTTAGAATAGACTTTTGGATTTTCATGTTAAACGCCAGCAAAGTGACCATACTTTTCCGTTCGGCCGCAAAGCCGATTTTAGCCTATTTTCAGCAGGTAAAAAACCTCTCCAGTACATGGATTTCAGAACTTTCAGAGTAACAGCTATTGTTTCTAGACCTAAAATCTGGTTTTACTTTTTTAGGCAATTGTAAAGCGATTTTCTTGTTGTACCACGTGAGCGAATCTAGGTAAAATGGCGATTTTGGCTGAAATGTACAATAAGTTTCCTGGGCAAGAACGCACCAAAAGAGTAACAAGGCTTTATTAAACAAGACTTGGGCAAGAATCGCTCGAGACTCTACTCCATGACAACAAATTGCCGAAGTCTTCATTTTACACTGGAATGGTACTAAAAGTTACTTCCTAATTCGGCAACATAGCTCTACAAATCTCATCTAAAACCATTCACAATACTATAGGGATCGTTTGCTAATTTGATTATTGTGTAAAAGGCGAGGTACACAGTTTGCGGACCGGCTTCATCAAGTCTCATGACTGAGTTTCGTGTTGGCGTGAACTTTGCGTGCAAGTCAGCCAACAAATAACCCGGACTGGCTATTTGCTTACCTTAAAATCGTATCTTTCCTATGAAGTAGGGGAGCGCCGCTGCAAAATGGGCGATTTGGCACTGTGAGAAGCCTTTGATTCGCTTCAAAATGGCTGCAACCGCTGGGACTTGATATCTAAGCACAGAAAAGACAAAGCCAACTCATAGTGCCATAACCATTTATAGTTCCCCAATACCTTTCATCTGACAGGGTATGAAGAATTTGGATTTTTAAGCTGATTGCTGGGGGCAATGCTTCAATATGTAGGTTTTCAGAATGTGTGTGTGTGTTACGAAATTTGTTGCGGGTTAATGCTTTGGTTATAGTAAATGTATGGGCTTTTCAGTCTGGTTTTCTGTTCCTTTCGCGGTTTTAGTAATAGTAATAACAAAGATTTTGAGTGCCTTTTTCTAGGACACTGGAAAAAGACACTGGAAAAAGCTTACAATGAAAGTAATAAATTAATTAAGTACATATGGGATAAAAGAATCTCATTAAAATGTACGAGGTTTTGTGTTGATGTTTTTTTTATAAGGGTAAAGTATGGAGTTTCTTGTGTGCCTATCGGAGCAAATTTACTAGATTTGGTTGTTGGTTAACACTTTGCTTATTGTAAACTTTGTATGGACTTTTCTGGTTTTCTGTTCTTTTCGCGCTACTGTAAATGTACTAGGTTTTGTGTTGTTCCTTTTTTTACAGTAAATTTTTGTGGGTTTTGTTGTGCTTATCAGAGCAAATTTATTAGATTTGGTTTCGCAGTTTTACTTCTGGTTTCATTAAAACATAAAAGTGCCAGAATTGCGCGTGTGGTTTTCCCCTTTTCTTTGCTTAGGATAAATGGAACAAACGAATAATAGTTTTCGGGTTTTTCTCTTTTTGGAATTTCCCGTATTTTTTTTTCATTTATGAGAAAAATAAAGCTCAACGAACTTTTATTCGTATAAAATTCGTTAGGGAATTGATAATTAATAAATATCTTCCAACGCCACGACTTCTGAAAGTTGTCTTTTTTAAGTCCTCCAGTCCTCGTTGTTTCCATCTCCTTCGTGGTGCTCGTGGCTATGAACCCGATGGGGCTATTCATGTACATGTTCTGCTGGACTTCGAGAGTATATTTTCACTTCTGTAGATTGTACGAATCCTTCGTGAACGATGTCTTTAAGTTCCGATTGTTTGTCACTAGCCATGGTTTGAGTCTAGAGTCTATAGTCTCCTGTTTTGGTCCGTTTTATGTGAATTTGTTGCACCATTGCATTGAAATTGTTAGATGATCACGTGGTTATCCCTTTTAATATTTCTTATTTAGTTAAACTGACGTCATTTACGATTATGCAACAGTCATAAGTGTGTTTATTTTGCGAGTTTTGCACATTTTACACTATTATATTTTTGTTTTACTTACCACATTCACGGTCTTTGGACAAATAACGATATAAAGCTGTTTTTACTTTTTTTCGAGGTTGATGAACAAACGTTCTCTGCTGATTTTAGTTGTTCAGTGGTATGTTGACTTTCTTATTTGTCGCTATTTTCTTACGATAAAAATAGATTTTTCTGTCGCGTTTTAAGTAAATGCTTATGAAGCATTTTCA
>JAOBYH010222859.1:0-10023 GCA_025403525.1 Umimayanthus kanabou | reverse complement strand
GTCTCCCGAAATGTAATACAATCTACCGGTCTCGCGAATCTTGTCAAATTCTCCCTAATTTTTAACGGATTCGCAAAATGGGAAAAAATCTACGAGCCCAGTGCTTTCCTAAGCTAATGGCTAGATAAACGGGTCCAATCTCCAGGTTCTTAACTGCATGACACCTCAATAAGTCAATCAAAAATTCTCTAAAAATGAAGAAAATGCTATTTCAAAGAACTGAATTTTTTAATATACACGTGGTCATGGAACCTCTGAGGTATTCAGAGCAACTTACAGATGTTGTATGACTTCTTTGGATCCAGAATGGTTGGTTTCTCAGGTTTCTTTTCCTCTTTGTTGGCTGCAAATAAAAATATATATAATATGAGCTGTTGTCGAAGCCTGAGTGACTGTGCTGCAACGTCTTGCAACAACTACACATCCACCAGATTTTAAAAATACCTTTATTCGATTTTCTCTTCTTCCATGGCTATAAAACTAAACCATAAACTTTGCTATATTGACACCAAGAAGCATTGCAGACCCGATTAAACATTTTTAAAAGTCGTATCCACCTATTGTAACAACCCAGTGAAGATTTTTTAAGGGTTCTTTCTTAAGTTCGGGGTAAAAGTCAATGACGTTTCCAGGAAGTTTCAAGGTTTGTGGACTTTCTAGCGTAAGTCAATTGCATCAACGTGCTAGTGAATAAATAGTTACTTGAACTGTCTTCTTTTGTACATCATAACATGCGAATTATCAGTCATGGGCCAATGCACGACACAAGACAAGTAATGATTATTGTAACCAACAAGGGGTGAGAATATACTGGACCTTTTTTTTACCAACAACGAATCACTGGTGCAGCATGTGAACGTCAAACCCGGCATAAGTGATCATGAATATTTCGAAATGTGTGACGTCAAACCTGCAAAAGTTAGGACCCCTCCTCGGAAAGTGTTCTTATGGAAGAAAGCAAATTACCAAGCTATCTCAGATGACATCACAACAGTTGACGCCCAACCTAGTACCCGAACACACCCATCTTGTCCCGAGGAGGTTGACGCCAACTGGAACTTACTCCACTCAACACTAATGGAATCAATTGGGCGGAACGTTCCATCCAAGATGTCCACTAACAAATGCTCTCAACCTTGGATCGATGCACCGATAAGGCGCGGTCTAAGGAAGAAACACAAACTGTTCCGTAAAGCAAGGAAATCAAACAGTACTCCTGATTGGGTAGCATTTCGCAATCACAGGCGGAAACTAGACTGGTAAATCAAGAGCAAACATCGTGATTATGTGAGTGGAGTTATTGGTGCATCGCTGGAGCCACATAACACTAAACCTTCCTGGAATTACGTGAAGTCGTGTAAATTAGACTCATTTGGTATTCCGCCTCAAGTAACAAAGTCAGGCAACTTTGCATCTTCACCCAAGGACAAGGCTAACGCGCTTAACCAACAGTTCCAATCAGTTTTCTCAAACGAAAACATCCAAGAACTGCCTCGAGTCGATAATCTGAATATCCCTAACCTTCCATCTTTGGTGATTACTGAAGCAGGAGTTTACAAGCTATTAACGGGTCTCAATGAACATAAGGCCCCAGACCCTGACGGTATCTCTGCTCGTGTACTCAAGTATTGTGCGGAAAGCGTGGCACCTGTGTTGTAGAAAATATTCCAAGCTGCCATCGACACCAAACATCTACCCCCGGACTTGCGTAGGGCTAATATCACCCCAATATTCAAGAACTAAAGGGTTATAAATCTTGCCCAGCCAACTGCAGACCGGTATCATTATCATCTATACCCTGTAAATTGCTTGAACATATCGTACATCGCCACATCGTTTCGCATATTGACCGTTACGACCTTTTTTGTCTGATGCCCAGTATGGTTTCAGGCGATGAAGAGGATGCGAAACATAGCTGGCACTTCTTATTGAAGATCTGACTAGCGCACTCGATTCTTGGGACCAGATTGACCTCGTTATACTAGATTTCCGTAAGGCGTTTGACAAGGTCCCCCATCAAAGGCTGTAAGCTGGAACAGATCGGAATCAGAGACAACACCCTGGGGTGGATTGAGTCATTTCTTACCTAGCGTTCTCAACAAGTAGTGCTCGAGGGTGTCACATCTGACCAAGTCCATGTCACTTCAGGAGTTCCTCAAGGAACAGTGCTTGGTCCCCTCCTTTTTCTGATATATATTAATGACATCGAGAACAACTTCGAGTCACAGATGCGCCTATTTGCTGATGATTGTCTCTTATATAGAGTTATCTGGAATGCTAATGACTGTAAACACCTTCAGGAGCATATCTCGTCACTCTGCGACTGGGAGAGCACATGGAAGATGACATTCAATAGATCAAAGTGTTACGTGAAGCACATGTCACACAAAAAGAACTCGCTGTTGACATCACACGAAATGTTGGGTGTTCCACTAGAGTCTACTCGCGTCCATAAATATCTTGGAGTAGAGCTGACATCAGATCTAGATTGGAGCACCCATATAAACTCTATCTCAACCAAATCAAACAAAACACTGGATCTAATTCGTCGCCATTCAAGGAATTGCTCACCCAAAACTAAAGAAACAGCGTTCAAGTCCCTGGTAAGACCACAACTGGAGTACTGCAGTGCAGTCTGGGACCCACACGAGAAGGGTGACATTGCTACACTTGAGAAAGTCCAACGCAGAGCGGCACGATTTGTTACAGGAGATTACAGCCGGGAGTCCAGTGTTAGTGAATGATCGAAAACATTGGCTGGCAGAGTTTACAAGACCGTCGAGCCATAAGTCGACTCACACTCATGTACAGAGTAGTCCATGGTCTTACTGACGCCAATGTTACACGATTGCTGAGTAAAGAACGCCCAACCAGAGGAACGAACAGCCAGAACTGTTTCAGGAACATCAGATCAAACAAACACTGCTACAGATCATCATTCCTACCACGTTCGATTCCAGAATGGAATAATCTTCCTGACCAAGCTAGAAATGATGCATCAGTTGACTCATTTAAATCTTTCCTAACTTGCAATGTGAACTTTGAGAAACTGTTACCTATCAGCCATTATTATGACTAGTGTCCGCGACTTTCCTGCGCAGTTATAACCAAACAGGGTGTTTTTTTTAGCGCAGTATCATTCAGATTCAGATTCATCAATACGAAAACACGACAAATTTCAGGCGCTCGGAAAGTAAACTCTCAAAATAAAGGGCTTATAACTGAGGGAGCTTATAACTGGGGAACTTATAACTGAAAGAGCTTATAACTGGGGAGGTTTTAACAGGGTAGCTTATAACTAAGGGTGCTTATAACTGGGCGAACTAATATTTGGGGGAGGGAGCTTACAATCTTTATTTTACGGTACTACAGAAAGTAATGGAAAAGGCAAAACAAGAGATCTTAGATGTAGAAGAAGCCGGATGTGGGAACTCATGTAATGAAAGAGCATATGTATTCCTCAGTACAGAATTGAACAGTTCCGTTTGATTTTTCTTTAGTCTTATGATATGAACCACATGAAAAATTTAGTATCAGTGTTTTATTCAAGAACAAAGACAGACCGCACGTCTTAAGTCTGTGCTTTTTGCTATATTTTCGTAACTCAGTGATACAATTAACATCAGTATTACACTGGATAAGATATTCCAACGTCGATTGCTTTTTACAAAAAAATGTGCCCGTTGAGAAGTCTGCTTGAGTTTCCGAGACTTAATATTTCCTTTCACGGTTTAGCTCTTTTCATCTGAATTGTGCTAGTACGTCAGTTTACAAGCTTGGGTTATCTTTAAAATTGTAGGTGAGAATATCTCTGGCATTATTAACAGGTCTCAGGCAAATATTTGTACATAAATATCAGTCAACAGAGATAGGCAGAGAACACATTTCCCATCAATTGTTTAACGTATCATTAAGGTTTTCTTTACATAACTGAAAACAAGAAATTGTAGAAATAGAGGTTTGAAGTATTTTCTGTGATGATAAATACAGTGGGTCATTACAAATATTTTGAGAGCACAATTATCTTGACGTGTTTGTGTCCCGAGATGAATCCTTCCACCAAAACGTTTACTGTTCTCACCTTTTTTCCTTTGTACCGCACTGAAATTCTGTTCCAGCTGCATAAATTCGATCACATTATCCAAGGGTTCACTGTCATCATGAAGCTGGAAAAAGGTACAAATAAAACATTGATCAAGGATGCGTTCGGATGACCGTGTTCCAGTAAATGAATATGTAGAACAAAAACTTCGTTCCCTTCAATGGAGCAGTACGCTTTTTTGGAAATATACAAAACAAATTGTATGTTGTATTACAATCCAACAATAAGTTTTACTGTCAATTACGACGTTACAATTGGTTAGATTCAATCACGTAATTTTTCTCCAGGGCAAATATCAGCAAAAACAGCAAGGCAAGTTGATCCTCCAAAGAGCAGCCAACGATACTTCACGTGTTGGCTGCCTCGAGCTCGTTTGGGTGTAAGGTCCAATCATATGTCCTGTTTAGTTTAATGACGTAGTAAAAGCCCATGACATATCACGTGCGCTCGAATTTGTGACCCTGACGTCCGCCGTCTTTGTTGTTTGTTTATGGTGAAAAATAATCGTTAAATCATAAAATGAACAAACTACTTCCGTAAGATTTTGTATTGGGTCATACAGTCCCTCGGCTTCCAAATAAAAAAAATGTCCTCAAAGTATCTCATTTGGCCAAAATGTTCACTTTTCGGACAATTTTTCCTGTTCATTAAATGGCATTTATAGTGCGCATTTCCACAAAATAATCAATACGCATAACAATAGAAGAAATCAATTAAAAGCAATGTTGAAAAGGTGGGGTTTGAGTCTAGATTTAAAACAACAAAGGTTTTCTGTGTTTCGGATGTCAGCTGTGAAATCGTTCCATAAAGTAGGAATGGCAAGCGCTGAACGGTCGGCAAAGTTTTCTTCTACTTTATATGGGGAAAGGAAAGAAGCATGCCATGGTTAGAACTGTGAACGTTTAAGCGTGTCATAATTATTTATTCGGGATAATCGTTCTATTGTCTGTAAATAAACCCTTGCTACCTTTGACTTGTATTTTGCACCCACAGTTAACCCGGTGAAGAGTATATATTGAAAGTTTTGAATGATGTTTTGTGCTATCAGCACTTCTCCATTAAACCGACCACTTCTAGAAGTCCGTCTTTTGGTGCGGCCATTTTTTTACATTTTGGCATTTGGAAAACCTAATTCTTCATTTTAAGAAAAGATGAACCAAAATAGTAACAAAGGGCATATCAATAACAGTTAACAGGCCGAGTCGTAAAATTAAATCCTAAAGTCGAATCGAGAAACCTGCATTTGAAGTTCGGGAATTTTGTACAAAAGCATTAAGTATCAAATTTGAAATTCAAATCGTTTTCTCCCGAAGAAGAACTAGAGCTACAGTTCCACAATTTGGGAAACTCTTTTTGAAAACTTTATTTTAGGAAGTTTCTAACTGACATTTTTATCTAAATCAGCTCAAACTTTTGCTTTTAAAATCATTTATACAGATCGCCGAAGGTCGAAACTATAAGTATCTATCCTTTAATTACAGAATTCGAACTCCATTTAACTGCCCATGCTGAACGTATCTCCATTCATTTCCTACAAATAAGATGGGAAAATGATGCATATGAGAGTAAATACAGTATGCAACCAGTTCAAATACAAACGCAGTCAGTGAATTCTGACAGCCCAAATGTTTTACCAGCTAACATCTATTAGCGGTTTGAAGGCTCACCTGCGCCCAGACGGTGTTTTCAATCCCCGCAATACTCAGCTTCTCCCAGTTAACTCTCTTTAGCTGCATTTTAGGTGAACCATCAACCATCATTCCTCCTGGGGGTGGGGGTGGTGCAAGACCTGGAGGTGGGGGTGGGGGTGGGAGAGAGGGTGAGCAAACAGGGAGGAGGAGAGTATCAGCCAGGTAATTTCATTTCTAATTTTAATTATCTCCGAATAATTAATACGTTTTTACAAGTAATTTGTAAGTAGCGCTCCGCGAGAACAATAAACTAATGTAAGCTTGATGGAGTTGCTTGCTTCCAAGTTATGTATTACGATAAGTCTGAAACGGCAGAACTGAGTTTGACATTTCTTGCCAAACCCTGATATTACATTAACAGAATGATATGCGCCTTTCTAACAGACAAAGGACCATTAATATGGAACACACAACGGTCCAACAAGTGTCATGTGACGGCCTCCCTCAGAGTTGTACCGAGTCTTCCGAGACTGACACTCGGGTGACCACGTGTCCATGCCCCACAGTCAATTGCACCCTGGGTCCCTGGGGAAATTGGTCAGGCGATTGTGGGAAGGTGTTCCGGGAGAGGAACACGGTGGAGACCAAGGTCACAGTGCAGAAGGAGAGTTGCGACGGACTGCCGCAGGCCTGTGATAAGACTCCAGTGAAGGAGGAGAAACAACTCAAGGACTGTAAGTATAGTTTAATCTGTTATTACATTCTAGAGTACCCGATAAAGTGATGATAATAATAGTAAAAACAATAGTAATAAACAAAATTTCAATTATCTTTACTTAGTGATCTCTAAACTGCTAAATACATTAATGCTACTAATGAAAACATATTTGCACAGAAAACATTCTTCTATTCCCCCACGGTCACACAGGATCAAATGGACTGACCCTAATAACTAAATAATAATAATAATAATAACAACAACAATAACAATAATAATAATAATAATAATAATAATAATAATAATAATAATAATAATAAAAGACTTTAAAAAATACTTGTAAAATATTCAATAACGAATAAGTGACTGGAAAACGAACAACAAATAAGAAAATAACAAAGTCGATCAGCAACGTCATTCCACCAAGTGTTGCATGTACAAAATTTCTCACCACAAAGACAAGTATTATCATGTTTTGATACAACTTTCAGGTGAACTGTGCTTCACAGTGGAATGTAAGTACAGCCCGTGGTCATCTTGGTCAGCGTCATGTGGGCCCGCCACGAGAACTCGTACCCAGATCACTGAAGAGATCGAGGTTGAAGCGGCGAGCTGCGACGGATTGCCGCTGGAGTGCCACGGCCAGATGGACGAGACCCAGACTCGGGATACTCCATGTAAGACTATCCTCAAGTCCCACATTAGAGCCCGGGGTCATATAAAAGGATTTTGTGTGGGGTTATAAACGGGGGAACTTATATCCGGCGGAATGAAGAAACGTTTTGCAATGAGTAGATAAAACATAAAAAATTAATTAAGCTAATATACCATGACATATAGCGCTTCTAAAATGGACTGTACTAGATCAGATAGGCCACGGGGAGAGCGTTGCCCCTCTCCTTAACTCTAGAACTATCAACGCATTTACGATGAAACTAGACAGCTTATCGTTCTTCAAAAACTAATTAATTTGACCCAATTAAGTTCTACAAATGACATCACAATGACGTAACATACAAAAAGTTGCTTTTCTCATATCATTTCTCAGTGTTTCGTTTTTTCAAGTAGTGGTATTTTTATGACCACCTTAGGGCCGCCTATTACCACAATATAGAGGCAGAGTCATGAAAAATCAATAATGTTAATATTTGCTAACTGAGGGGGTCGAGGGGAGGTTTTTTTGGTCAAGATTTCCACGTGCATTTGGTTTGTCAGTTCCACTGGAATTTAAATAATTGTCAGGTAAAACAGCTAACAAGCAAAAAATGCAACATCTAAAGTTAAAGTAAATTTGATGACGCCGTCGTAACGTCATCTAGTCGCTGTCTTAGATTTCTAGCTTTCGCAATATTGCGCAATTATGTGACATCACAAAACACCTTAATTGATCTGAATACACTTCTATCTTGCATGAAAATGGTTGACATCATAGGATTTACGCACTTCCAGTTTTAAAACCAAATAAAACAGCAGTAAACAATAAATTCAGAATGTAGTTACCATGGCAACCCCATCCTTCCAAACATAAAAATTAACTATAACACTATATTATCAGAAATTTTTGAGGAAACGTACAAACAATTTGGATACTCTACAGATGTTCAAAGTTAGCGCGGGCGTGAACACACCCTTCCCTCCCTCGTCTAAATAGGGTTTAGTGTGTGGTCAACTCGAATGCTTTCTCCGTCTTGCACAGCTGTTGAGACAATAGCTTGAGTATTAAAGTAGGGCAAGATTACAGCTGAATCAGGGAGAAAAGTCTATTTTCCATTGAAAAACAGAGCGATTTTCCAACAATTTAATAATAACACTAAAAGAAATCTTTCAAATTGAACTGTTAGCTCACGAGTATATTATGCAACTAACAAAATATAGCCAAGTCAGCAGTTTGATTATCTTCTGTTTTCATTTACTAGGTCCTGCGACAACTTTACCCCCCACGGGAACCCCCACAACAGTCGCATGAGAAAGAGACGGGACAGGAACATGGACACAAACTACAGTGAGTACAGTGACAAAGAGCGAACTGTTTGGAGAGTTTCAGTCTGTTTTGCTTATCGTTTAATAATAATAAACATTTGCTATCTATTCGTACTAAGAAGTCATGCCAAACGTTTTGGTCTGAAAAATCATCAAGTGAGTAATCAGTCAATGTGTTTTGAAAGTTTATCAGTGTCCATAATACTAGAACATATTTTACGAATTTATGTTTCATAATAAAGCCTTGCAAATCATATCCTCCGAGCAGAGATCTCTCATATCTCCGCGAAGAACGAGACGAAAGATAGACTTCGTTCTTTGTGGCGATATGAGAGATCGCTGCTCGCAGGGTAGGCAACGCTTTTTAAAAACACGTTTTTCGCCCTGTTTCACTTAGTGCAAAATTAAAAATGTTCTTCCATTTGCTGTTATTGTTTTCTCTCGAAGTATTTTGTAATCTAAGTGGAGAATTCAACTTTCCTTAATTGTTGGAGAAGATGCCACAACTAGGGCATCTCTATAGTGAGTTTCAATGATGATTAAAATTTAGTAGGAGCATTCGATGAATGCTGCGAATAATTGTAAATACTTATGTGAAAGAGTTTCAAATATTGATTATGTTGTTGTTCTTGCTGCAGCTACCAGGGGATAGGCGGAAACGGAAAATATAAACACATGTAGTACACGAGGGTCATACAGCCGATGTACAGCTGGACACGTGCAGAGGGCGAACCTAAGTTTTAGTTCTAACTTTGGTATAACTCGATTACACTACGTTTGAGGTTATCAAAATAAAAAGGTTTAGGAAATCGAAATTTATGTCTTTGCTTGATGGTTGCATTTTATTTTGTTTGTTAACCACTTTTCCTATGGGTGGTGCTTCTAACTATGATGGTGTTTCTGGCGTAATCATCTTCTTATGCTGTCTATAATTCTCAACGACTTTTGGCGAATTCGCGCTGACATATTACCAAATTTCCTGTATATTAAAACTTCTCCTATTGACCAGTAGACACCGTTCTGTTACCAATGCTATTAGAATTCCTACAGTGGTTCGAAACGTACAAAAGTTATGAAATGTTTGAGGAAGTAGAATCCTATTTGGTAAACTTAACTGCAAAAATGTTTATCTAGTTAATCACGGTGCTTTTGTTCGGGGGAATTATATAGACACCCCGTGATTTTTAAAATGGTTACAGAAGCTTAAGTTTTTGATGCAAACAGCTTTGCTCTCGCTAACGCACTAGTCAGTGTAAACCCGCACCCCCCACCCCTCCACCCCGTGGAAAGGTGGGGCAATAGCACTGATGAGTTGTAAAAAAGGCAAAATGCCCCACCTATTGGGGCAAGATGACTGGTCAAAACCCCCACTAAAGCCCTACTAAAGCACCCACAGTTTATCAACTACTATAAAAGAACAAAGCACCAAGTCAGTTTAAGATATTAGCCCAGTCAGAAGGGGGAAAAAGTGGTCAAAAAACAAAAACAATTTCAGTTGAAATTTTTTATGGTAACAATACTGTGAATAAAGTTTCATAAAATATCAATGTTGGTGTGAAAATCGATACTAATTGTGTCAAATTACCATCACA
>JAOBYH010222748.1:5000-10031 GCA_025403525.1 Umimayanthus kanabou | reverse complement strand
GTAAAACGCAATTTGAAAATTACCTTTGATATCCTTAGTTTTGTTTATTAAAATCCATTTGTTGTAAAAGTCTTTTTGTTTCATACGAAATTTGATACCAAGGATAAAAAAAAGATATTACCAAAACATGTATGCATTTTAAAAAGTTTTTCGTCTATCGATAAAATCGATAAAATCGATGAAATCGATAAAAATCGATTGATTTTGGGTAGAAAAGTTGTGAGTATCGATTTTTATCGATTGATCGATACAATCGATATCGATCAACATGATTTTATCGATTGATAACGATTTATCGATTGCTTTTCCGATATCTGATTTTATCGATTGGTCACGCCGGGCACAATACTACGTGCAATGTTGCCTCGTGTGGCCAGCCCTCGATGGTTACCCAAGTGCGCATTCTCAGACCGAAAGGTATTATAGGCTATCAAATTAAGAGAGAAGTGTGAACAGCTGAGTCGGAAAACCTTCAGAGGAATCGGGAAAATCAATCAGTTATCTGTCATTTTATCACAAATCTTAACTTTTCCCGTAAAACTTGTGTTAATCCGAAATTGTTTTGGTATGCACTGAAACCGTCCGAGCAAAGATCGTTTTCGCAAACAAATGGTACAACTTGATCTTAGAGCAGCATTTTAAATTTCGGTACAAAGTAAGTAAAACGTAGAAATAACTGAAATTTTGGAGCACTGGGTGTTTTGTAATCGATCGAAAGATTTACTGTAACTAGTATGTGGCCGCCATATTGGTGTACCCAGAATGCTATGCATACATGATCCAGTTACATACCAAGATGGCCGGCAAAAACGTAATCTACACGTTGAACTGTTTTTTACAATGAAAATATTTGAGTTTATTTGAATATACTTTAGATTATATTTTAGTTATTACGTCTAAAGTTTTAGCATGATGCATAAAGTTTAAATTTCGGCAATATGCTAAGTCAGACTGTCACAAAATCATTCAAAGTATTGTATTTCAAAAACGAATCATACCTTGTCAAAACAACAGCTTATCGAAATTGTAGTTTAGTTTTCAGAATTTCGGACCCAGCTGACTATAAGAGGATCTTTTTGTTTACAATTTATATATAAAATAGAGAAAACTCAACTGCAAGTTTCAAACAAACCGAGCCCACAAATCGAAAGACCATCGCAAATTTCATTTCCCTGAAAACTTCAGTGTGATACGTTGAAGGGTTTCCGAGAAAGTGAGAGTTTGAAAACTGGTCACAATTTATGGTTGGATGCAACTTTTGGAACCCAACCACATACTTCTTGGTCATACTTGAACTTTTCAAAAAACTCGTTTCTCAAAAAGTACTCGGCAAATCATGCTGAAATTTCCACCGAGTACTAACTGTGTCATATTCTTTCATTCTGTGGACTCTGTTAATCTGAACTTGAAGTTCAATTAGGAAAAAATATAAACAATTACATCAGCAAAAATTCGCCTATGACAGGAGAGTTGAAATTGTGTGTGCAGTATTTTTACCTTTGAAAACTTCGAGCGTTATGGTTGTAATGGCACGTGACCCATTTCGACACTCGTAGAGGCCGCTGTCCTCAATGCTTGCTTTCGTTATGCGATGTGTAGTGGAGTTTGTTGGGAGAATGTTACTGTCCTTTGTCCACACGACTTGAATGTTTGCCACGTTTCCACAGCTGAGAAGAGTTGCCTCCCCTTCATTGATTGTCTTTACTGTTGATGTTACACAAGGGTTAATACTAATAGGTAGTAGTGGTAAAAGTTGATCAGTAGAAAATTTAAAACGGCACCGTTTGCAAGTGAACCTGATTTTGCCTTACTAATCTCATTGACCTAATTTAGAAACAAATTCTCAGTGTAACAAGAAAGATAGCATAAAAATTACAGAGTTTGGTGATGGTGTTTTAAAACTTGTGCTGTTTTAGAAGCATGACGAAACGGGGAAAGTAAATGAAACCGTGCAGATTGTTCGACTGCAAAATCATTATGGAACGCAAGACACGGAGTAAAGTTGTGCCGTGATATTTTCGATAGTTATTCAGTCCCCGTTACAAAGCGTATCAAACCATAAAAATTCATTCTTAGTTTTATAGCTTCAAGATCAAACAATACAAACTTTATCAGAAATAAACAATACAAATAATCTCTTTACAAACACAAATAATTCATCAACTCAGTAAAACAAAGGTAACATCTAAATTTTAAAAAAATTAATTTCGTGGTTCAAAATGACCATTTCTGTGAAAGCTGCAGTGAAAAGGTAGATGTATCAATCAATGTTCCTATTTCTGATAAAATCACAAAACTGCAGGACACCAATATTTATAGCCGCGGCTGCTCCGCACTATTATGGTCATTATGAAACGGGACCTTACTACTACGTATGTGCATGGCTAGGCTTATGATAACGCTGAGCTTTTCCAAGAAAAGAACACTTTCCAACTGAAATTAAATGTCAGTCAGTCGCTGAACAAAAGTTTAACGGTGTTTGAAAGTTAAAACTTCAATTTGAAAGTTAAAACTTCTATTCTAATTTCGTTTTTGGCTCGAATTATTATACTAAATTTTAAGTGGCTGGTGGCTTGGGGGTAATTACGCGTATGAAACAATTTATAATTGAATGTTTGCAGTATTCCCTAACTTCCCTGTCAAAAGATAAGGTCCCACGACCAATAGTCAGATAGTGTTGGTTATCTTTTAGGTCTGGCTGTACTGTACTACAATTTTCATGTTTCAATCGCGGGTTCAAGTGCCGAAATTCTTCCTTAAAAGATAATTTTCTCAGAAGCATTGGAGTTTGCCCTCTAGCTAATATGTTAGATATCTAGATATTGATTCTGCTCCGTTAATACTAATCAGTAATGAATAACTGCGCCCAATAACCATCCTAGCTCAACCGAGCCTTTACCCCGCCATTTAGAGCCTCCGGCTCCGCGCAGATATTTCGGGTCTTTATACTGTGCTTGACGAGCTGTCAAAACCGAGTATCAAGAAGACGTGTGGTGCTAGAACTGTATAATTTCCTCCTTGCTTGACATGCTTTTAAATATTTCAGGGAGAAAAACATTTTAAGAACACATAAATGTTTAAACAAAATGATGATTCTTATCTCTGAAGGGGTAATCATTTTAGATACCCGTTTTAGAACGTGCTATAACTGGAGATAAGGATCATTTCAACTTGATTACGCTCATTCTCGGCTATCTTGGTTCGTCATTCCACTACATATTAAACATCCCACATGCATTCCCAGAACTTGTTTATAGATTTTAGCGATTTTCAAGAGGGTGCCAATTACAAACTCTTTACTCGGTTTATTTCCGATAGTCTGCCTGGAGAGCGAGTATATTCCATAATTGATAACTGTCTTACGTTTTTCGGTTTTCAACTCACGTACTGCGTCGAGTTCTTGTCTTTGTTTCATTAATTCAAGCTGAGTTGAAATCTTCATATTTCAAAACGAGCGAATAATTACTTGTTGTAATGCCTATTATAGGAACTGACCGTACATTGGACAGTCGACTTAAGCCTTGGCAACACCTGCCTCAGTTTGATAAACATCTTATTTTTATAGCAAGCTAAATGGAACTGGAAATCTTTGTCCTCATAGATAATGGCGCCCTTACTAGGCCAATGAAGGGAAAGACAACAAACCAGCGTTCAATCACAGTTTCTTCACGTGTGTGATTAAACGGGTGTCTGTTGGCGTCATACTTTCACATTGGCAAGCCAAAGAACTCGATTGGCTCGAAAAGTACACATTACTACGCCAGTTATCGCTTTCTTGTTACATATTACGCGCGCCAAGTCACTCGTGTGTATCTAACTTAGATCCTCATAAGTTTATGTGCGTGTTTTTTTCCTAGAATAAGCCAATACACAGTAAAATGACGGAAGAAGAAACTAAACTCGCCGCCAATGGCAATGCCGAGGACGGCATAACGGCAGACGAGAAAGAAAACGAATACAAAGTGGACGTAGAAATCAATGTGGATGAGGGTCGCGAACAATGGGGGAAAAAGGCTGAATTTTTTCTTGCTTGCATTGGGTATGCAGTCGGCCTAGGGAACGTTTGGAGGTTCCCGTATTTGGCATTCAAGAATGGTGGGGGAGCATTTCTCATCCCCTATATAATAATGCTCTTTCTTGTCGGAATGCCGCTGTTTTTCATGGAGTTGGCACTCGGGCAGTATGTTAGCCTAGGTCCCGTGACTTCCTGGGCGGCCATTTGCCCTCTGGGGAAAGGTATGTACAAAACTGTTCTATCTCTAGTATGTTCTCATATTCCATATCGTTATGCTTTAATTCTTGTCCTTCTATGTTTTCAAACATCAAAATAAAAAAAAATTCGGAAAATTCTTAACTTTTAAGTTTTGAGAAATGATAAACACCCAACACTTCTACTCTACAAGACGATCAAAATGAATGGTCACAGTGTAGTATTTGGACAGCAGGTTCAAAAGTTGGGATATTCTTGGGTTTTACAACTGAATCGGCTTCAGCAGGCCAAGGGTTAGAAGGTGTTTTCAATATTGAAGCGTACAACCTTTCGCTTCAGTCTATTATAACTTATACATATTTAGATGTTTCAAACTATTGAGGATTATAATTTGCGTAAATTTTATAATAAATGAAGCTAACTGTTTTCACTGACTTGGTAACTAGCAGCCGGGTTCAGTTTCGCGTCTAAAATTTTCCACACGATTTTTTTTCAAATTGATGTGGTTTCGCTTTGTAGAAACTGGTTTGTTTTCGAAGAAAAATCACACAAAACGCTCCTGCGGCAGGGTTTTAGTATAGGTAATATAATTATTTTATTGTATCAAATGTGTCAGTGTTTTCTAATAGTAACACATACAATATTTATAACTAAAAACCAAAGGAATAATTTCATTCAAATGCTTTATTGTTTTAGCTATTGAACACGAAAATTCCACTGCAAAAGTTTTTTGAAAGACACTCCAAAGAACTGTAGACATCTGCTCACAAAACCGTCGAGCAGTTGCTTGAGCACAACCACCGAAAAATAGTTTATCGTAA
>JAOBYH010222416.1:0-10033 GCA_025403525.1 Umimayanthus kanabou | reverse complement strand
GGTCATCCATTATCTCTGGTAATTTTCGGGGAACTCCATATAATGTCTTATATATTAGTGGGGGGGCCACACAAAAACACTCCGTTCAAATTTTAAAATCCCCATACCCCTCCCTACCCATAAAT
Source organism: Umimayanthus kanabou (assembly GCA_025403525.1). Classification (NCBI taxonomy): domain Eukaryota; kingdom Metazoa; phylum Cnidaria; class Anthozoa; order Zoantharia; family Parazoanthidae; genus Umimayanthus; species Umimayanthus kanabou. The sequence continues at coordinate 9,908 of JAOBYH010222416.1, read as the reverse complement.
TATGAACGCTCCTTACATAATTCAGTGGTATATGTAAACATAACAGTTTAGGGTTTCACTTAAAACAAAATAATCCCCGACCATATGAATCAAGAACAACGCAATTTATAATTTTAACACAAAAACAGCAAAATTACTCAACGTATTATACCTGATAATGCTCAGAATCGTTGCGCTCAGCTAAACGCTTCACAAGAGACGCCATCTTGTATATGTTGTTGACAATACCTTCCACCTCCTCATAATAACCTTCTGACACACCAAAATCTAACGAAGGGATGAATACCATGTCGGGTTGCTGTAGTTCAAGTTTGGCTTCAAACAGAGGAGCAGTGTTATGCTTTGTGTCTGTGTTCTCCAACAAGTAGCTCAGAGAGCAGTGAATACAGTTGAAGAATCCATCAAGAACCATGTCGTCTAGGTAATCAACGTATGCACGCCATATATCCGAGCCTGGATCACTCTTAAACAATGTGAGGTTTTCCTATAATGTTAAATTTAGATAGATAAATTTATCGCTACAGCTGACTTAGTGCTTACCAAATGTTTGCGTTGTAATGGTCACAAAAGTTGAGGAATTCATTAAGCCATATGTCTCTGACTACCTGCATAAGTTGGTGAATCTTTTCTCCCGACTGTTCGATCGAACAGTACCGTTTAGTTAAGAAGTCTTGATCCTTGGGTACTTTGCTTGGCTGAAAGGAACAAATAGAAATGGAAAGGGTTAAGCAATCTAAAGACAAACTTTATGACAAGATCATAGCAGTATTGTATTCGTTTTTCCTCGCTATTGTTTTTTGTGAGTGCCAATCTAGTAAGTTCGACTTAGCCTCGATGTCTATGTACTATGTTCTAATTGTAAATACATAGCAATACCTCAGCATCTAAATTTAGCAAAGTGTCTTTCTTCCCTTCTTTCCTTTCATATAGGGGGGCTTCGCACCATTTGCTCATCAGTTGACTCATGGACTCAACGTTGTTCTTTGCTGATTGCACCCTCTTCTCCAGGTCGTGGACCAGATCTCTAGTTTTTTCAATGTATTCCCAAACACCTATTACAAAAAGAGCAATTAGCCACATAACGACAGTCTTATACAGCATGAAAAGGGGAGAAGTGCATCTGAAGAGACAAGTTCTGAAATTGTTCAACTGCTGTCGTTGCTGCCAGTACTAGTTCCATTAAAAGTTGCAAAAACGGTGGATATCGAAATCGTATATTACGGAAGTTAAATATAAAATTAAATGGTACAGGAATTGCCCTTCCACCTTTAATCCTACTGTAAAACGCAACAACTTCTAAGCTTAACAAAAGAGCGTTATATCCGCCAATAACGTGATAAAATAACGTGATAAAAATAATTGCACACATGTCACTGTACCTATATGTACCGCGGTTTAAGACCAAGTACAGCCACGGTGCCTAGAAATACCCATTGTTACTAAAAGGAAAAACGTTTACCGTCAGAGTTCCAGTTCAGGGTCCTCTCAGCCTGTTCCAGCTGCGTATCAATCTCCTGAAGCTGTGACTCCACCAGGGGAAACTCAACCTCTAGCAGCGTTCCTCTCACTTTGTTGTACCAAGCTACAGTCAGGTCCAAGTTAGCGCAATACTTGTGAAATGTTTCGTTCCTGGAATAGATAGCTGTAGCACTTTCGGGGATGCTCTCAAGGCTTTCATTCTGGGCATTCTCTAGGTATTTCACTTCACGCAGGACAGAAATAAGCTAAAGAGAAGATTAACATGTCCATTGTAAAATTTTGTGACTTGCGTAAGGCTCAACTTCTTAGTCAGCTATAGCAAATGCGGGTATCGTTCTTCAAAAGCTGTGCAAAATCGATATATCTGTCGGTTAGATCTATGGCTGCAAACCAGGATGGCCCGGGTTTAATCACCAACCTGGACTGAGGATTGGATTTTGTGCAATCATTTTTCGCCACATCGTCTGTGGACAGGGTCTTCAACCCATTGGTTTGGTCTGTCAACACTGTCGGGACTTAAAAAACCCACACACTTCTCGAAAAACGTTGGGTAATACTACTAGTCAGTGTTAAACTGTTTTCTAAAAATATAAAGTAAAATGTTCTCTGTCATAAAAACTAACGTTTTCATGCTACTACGACATCTTAAGCCTGAAGATGATCATGAGCTAGTAGCATGAAAACGTTTGTTGTCACAAATAACATTTTACCTTGTACTTTTAGATAAAAATTTTACATTGAGAACCCCTTTTTAAAAGTACTGGTGTTATGATCTGTTAACTGAAGGTAATATTTAGTATCTCAGATGTGAATCCTTGAGAACCTTTTACAACGCTCTGCCTAGTTAGGGTTTAGAAACAGGATGCAGAGGAAGTCCTGTGGGGGCACCGTTAATATGCGTGTAGTGGCGTTGCCAGCTTAGCTTGATGTCAGGTAATTTACGAATCTGAAGGTAAACAAAGTAACTCATGTCAATACCTGCTGGTCAAAATTGACTTTAATCAGCTTGGTATTCTCATCTCTGGTGATCAACGGTTTGTCAAGGTTCTCCTGGGACATACTCCCCACATCTGTCGTCCACACATCATAAACCTTCTTCTCATATCTAGTTGGGATGCAAGCATAAACAGCAAACTCATCAATAAATGAAACATTAATCTTTCAGCAACGTTCTTTTGAAAAGTTTTCAGAAATGACTCTTTGGATCGTTTTATTTTGAAATGTATTAACAATCCTACTAGTACACGAGACTAACGTGCTCAAAACACACAAACTATACCAACGTAGACACTCTTACTACAGGTTTTGGTAAATATGATCCAAAAGCTATGCTGCATAGAAGCTTCAGATAAAGCACTGCACCCCAGATAAATACGCCGACGATTGATGAAACGGAAACTTTGTGCTTTTTTTGTCGTTATTTCTAACAAGTACTGATATACAGATACATATTAACAATAACACGACAACAAATTGATTATATGAAGTAAAGTCATTACTGTGACTATTTGGTATAAGCGTATTGTTCAAATGAAACAGAAAGTAGAACACTAAAAATTATATGGTTTAAAACAACGAACATTAGTAATAGGCATTTAATAAAAATCATTGCAGGGCAAGTTATACTTCACCACACAAGAATCTGTTACTCTTTTTAAAATAACCTATATCTGCAAACTGATTGGACTCTTTTCGACGGGGTAAAAACGTTTGCAAAGAAGAATAAACCTCTAACTTACCCATCCAGCAATTTGTCCATCTCGTCATACTTATTGAAGATTATCATGGCTTCAGCAGTTTCCAAGGTGCTATAAAACAATTTTTTCAAGGAAACGTTATTGATAAAATTTACTCAAAACTTACCTGAAATTTACAGATATAAAAAACCCCTTTTCTTGCAATAAATGACGTGTGCGTCATTAAGAAAATTTACCAAATATTTCAAATTACTAATGAAAAGCAGTTTTATTGTTCAAAACCGCTGACGATAGTATTTGGAAAATATGTTAAACAAACTCTTTATAAACTTGTGTTTAGTTTAAACTGCGGAAGGAAAAAGCAAACATATGCAGTAATAGGCTGGACACTCAAGAGAATAGCTGAACGGTATACTAAACAAAATTGAAAACGATATTTTTTTGTTCAGTTTGAGAACGGAAAGAGAAACGACACAGTACAGTGGTAAGTAGTTCGAACTGGCAAAAGGAAGGGCTGTCATGTATGGCTGAGTGTTGCACATCGCCATTACCATGTTGCCATTACCATTACCATTACCATTACCCGAGCAAACACTAACCACAGAACAAGTGGTAATCACCAACTACACATAGCTTTAGCCATCACCACTACCATTAGAAGCGACCACTAACCGTTTAAAAAGTGGTAATCACCAACTACACGCAGACATAGCCATCACCATTACCAACAAACACTTATCACAGAACAAGTGGTAATCACCAAGTAAACACAGATATAGATAAAGATAAGATCAAGAAACCATTGAACTCTACAGACAAACCGCCACAGTAGTGTAGAGTTGTGCTTTCAAAGAAGGACGTGCACGTTACCTCTGCAAACCACGTATTTGTCGTAGCCGATAGACACATTCAGGAGGAGGTCTTTGAAAGGATCAGTGCAAATATGGTGTGCAGAGAGATAGGTGGAATAAAGAAGAACAGAGAAAAAAGTTAGACGCAAGAAGAGTTTAGATAAGCTAGCACTGCTGTGTTTTGCAGCAACTGGCTAAAGATACACTCGCAAGGCCATCTTCTTCAAAAGACAAGGAAGTTAATAAAGAGAAAAAAGGTGGCGGGTTTCGTCAGTAGAACTTAACAATTATACTTTTAGAACAAACTGGTCTTTTGGGAAGTTATCAGCTCAACTTTCTATTTATAGCTGTTTCAAACTCACAAGAGATACCAAAGCTTCAGCAATGAAATGCTCTCCGATAGAAAGTCTGTTTGGGTAATCATCAAACGTTTCCTCACCCATGGTTAACTGACATCTTTAGTGCGCTCATTGGCTTACTGATCCTTTCTCGTAGCTCTTGAGACCACTTCAGAGCACCAGAAACACGAGGCATGTTCTTGTTAACCGGTGGAGTCCCCTCCTGCTCAGTGTCTGTGCCATGTTTGTCGAAGATCATCTTTGCATGATCTAGCTCCTTCTCAAACATCTTTAGTAGGATAGGATACTTGAACTCGAAGTCTGCGTGGATTAATGGTCGGTCCAGCAGGGAACCAAAAATGTCCAAAAGCTATCAGGAAGCAATTAAAAAAAGATAAATACTTAGCAACTGAAATACGGGGAAGAACTGGATGAACACATTTATTGGAATGTATAGGGCGTACGGAAACTGCCAGAAACAATGGAGAGACAATAAAGGCAATTATTTTGTAGATAACAATAAGGAAGTAAAGAAAAAGGGCAGTTCTGGATCTTGGAAAAGGAGGCCATGAGTATTACTTTATTTCAATGATAATGGAAATACCTTGAACACAGCTTCTGATCCCGGACAGTCATCAAATCCTTGGCAGACAATGGAAGCTAGTCTCCTGTCCAAATCTGATATTCTGTCTCTGAACTGGTCGTAATCTTCAACGAATTCCTGTTCAGTGAAATAGCAACTCTGAATAAGTATGATGGTTCCGTGAAATCTACATGTCGCAATTGCAAATAATCTATGTTCATTATTAAACTTTGAAATGTTGCAACTTTAGCATGCCATATTGCGGGAACTTGTTTTAATAGAGCCATCGTAAACTAATAGATATTTTAGAACTAAATGCAAATAATTAAACCCATCAAAAACGACACCATATTAGCTATATAACAAATCGTTTCCAGATTACACACTTTTTGTAACAACTGACGCTATGAGAATCACTCAGGCTCAGATTTTCCAAACTAACGAACAAGTTACGAACAATCTCAGGCTTAAGTTCTGTTGCTGACGCAGACTCCTAAAAACACAGTTTTGAACAAGAACACGTATTTTAAGTATAAGAATAATTTGAGACTGCATTTGCCAAAATAATCTAGTTCTTACAAAAAAATGGTGCGAAATGAAGACAAACGTGATTAAGTTATCGATCGTCTATTTTTCTCCTTGTCAACAAGAACATGAACATTTCACACCACCAAAAGTGAATAGTATTAATCTGTATCGAAATTAGTGCTACTATATAACTTGTTCTACACATTTCACCCACCTTATTTGTGGCATCTAGGCCATCATATGTTCCGTTGCCGAAAACAGCAAAGCATTCTGAGAATTCCTCAAAAATTTCAACCACCTGGTGGCTTAACATTTTCCCCTTGATACCTCCAAGTTCAACCTTTTCCAATTTGCTAAACTCCATAGCAGTGCTGAACAGATCCTGCAAAACGTAAAAAGTACAATCAGAAACGTTTAGCACATATTACGTATCGGTATGTTAAAAACAAACCTTTTCGTTTTTTAAATCAAGCTGGTGTTAAATTGGCATCATGAGTTAACACTAAAACTGTTAACAATTTAGAAGGATATTCTGCGTTTTAAATGAATACAGACTTACCTCAACAATCTGAAGCCTTTCAATGAACTTATCGAGTCTTGTAAAAACCAATTCACTGGCAAATTCCCATTGTTTCACATCCTGGCCTTCTTTGAAGAACTTGGAAATGTTCTTTCTGTCTTCCTCGAACTGGCTTCTAAAGGACTGACAGATGTTAAGGGACACTTGGGTTTTCTCAAGCATCTCCTCCACCTCTCCTTTGAAAATTTCAGATGGGTCAAGATAGGTTCTTGCCTGGAAAAAAAAGGTTACAGTTTTACTGTCAAACGCAATCTCTCTTACATTGGCTAAATTTTCTGCAGAAGCAATTAAGGTTATAGTTTGCATTAATGTCTGCTGGTAGTTTATCCAAATTCATTACTTTTAAATGACCAATGATTCTATGTTGGAAGGTTGATAAATTCCTGTCATTTCTTCAACTTGAGTTTTTGTTATTCTTACTATTTTCTCCATTTCAATTTACAACCCCAGAGATACCAAATTTGGAAAAATACAATCCGTGAGATTTGCACTACTTTTAAATTTGTACATTATATTACAAAGGCAGAATTATTTGTACTTTATTCACATCCAAAGCTCAGGCTACCTGTGCTAGATTTAGCGCAGTTATAGAAAATCTGTGGAAAAATAGTTCAGTGAAAAGCTGTGAATTACTTTACAGATAATGAATGGAAAAGTTGGATGTGCATTTTTCTGGATTAAGGTCTATCCTTTTTGCATGGAACTCACAGCTAATGCATGAGACATCTCTGCAACCCAACTTAAGCTTGCAGCTCTTTTAAAGGTTTTCCGGAAGAAAAACAAGGGAAAAGACTTTACACAAAGCCAAGTAATCTTAGTGCAGAACTTACCATTTCAATGAGCATGTTGCAGATTTCCTGAAGGAGTACAATAATCCTTGGCGGGGAACAGTAAAACTTTGAGTTGGACCATAGAAGCCCAACTGTGTGCAAAAGAGGTGGAATAACTTTACCAAGCTCAGTAAAATCATACTGTTCCATGTCTTCGAGAAGGCGACGCAAAGGTTTCAGGTACAAAGTGATGTCCCTGGCCTCTTCAAGAGCTATAATGAAGTAAGTATAAATTAAATGACACATGTCAAATATATATATTGAAAAACAACATTTGCAAAAAACAATATTCCCTAAAATATCTGGCTGATAGCAATTTATATTTGGGTAAAAATTTAATTTATGTATGTCATCTTCCAATATTCCTTTAGTTAAAGCTATAAACAGAATTGCTTTTGTAGGAATCCTCAGCTGAAAAACATTTTTGCTGTCAAATAGGTATTTAGTAGGTACTGCCTCAACCCTATTCATATTACTGGGCTTTTTTGGAGTTTCTTCAACTTACTGGAGGGGGCTTAAAGAATATTAATTTTCGCAAAGAATCTGTTGACATAATAGTTTTCTTAATTTGCTCTGAGCTTCTGTCATGGATCACCATTTCCCAGATAAAAGATAAGCAAAACACGGGATATGTTACAACCACCATAGTGTTAATTTGTTGGCCTGTTTATAGTTACATGTATTTCATCTAGTCTGGAACAGGGTATCAGTATCTGCATGCAGCTTAGACTGAAAAAGGGTGTAGAACACAGCTTTTGGAGGTCTGAAATAGGGTTAGGATTTGAAGGCTTCGGCAGTATACTAATCCACCAAAAAAATGGATAAGTACACTGAATCCCTCCCCCAGCAGTGTTGGCAGTTAAAAATAAATACTTACATTCACAGAGCTAATTATGGCAAGTAAATTATTTTTACTATATACCTTGTTTGACTTTTTTGCATGCAATATCCTAAAATCAGGTATAAATGGGTTGAAGTACTAGTGCCAGGCCCTCTCTGGTTCACTGCCATTATGTTTGCCAAGAGTGGAGCCTGACACTACAACCAAAAGAGGGGTAGCTGATTCATTCTTTTCCTTCCAGGTCAGATTAACATGCATTAATGCAGCTAGGGAATACAAAATTCAATCCATTGGTTTGCGCTGCAAACTAATCTAATGTATTGTCATATGTGATGTCACTTTAAATTAATCTAAACTTTTGATAATATTCTTTGACTAAATATATAGTTTAACCATCTAAAGATCTAGGCTTCCTCTATCACTATTTCACTGGCTTGAAGATTTAGCTGGCATATTTTTTTGTCATTTTTCCTGCTATTAAAAGTATTTACTGACTTATATTTATTAAAACAAGACACACACCTGCAACCACATCTTTAAAAATCTTCTTAAATGCTGGGAAGTAGCTGCTTTGGGTCTTCTCCAGTAGTTCTGCCATTCTCCTAACTTTTTCATCATGAAGCTGGGAAATATTTAAATTCTTATTATGTTTGTACTAAAGACTTTGAGTAATCAATTGTGTGCAATACAGCTAATCTTATCTAGATGTCTAAGCTTAATTAACTGCAACCCTACTAAATGAAGATAGCAAATCTAGAAATACTTATGCCTGAGCCATGCTTTTAAAGATTTCCTACTTTGAGTAGTTACTAATTTACTTTAGCTAAATTCTGGTTGAATAAAAAATGATATATTTATACACTGTATCCTCCATATATAATTGCATTTGTCCTACCCTACCCCGCCCTCCACCTCCCCCATCACCCTCTTTGGTGGTACGATAGTGTGAACATTTCTGAAACTACACAAGGCTACATTTTTATGCATATGTTCAATTTTCTTACCTGCTCAAATATACATTCTAAATTCTCAGCTCTTGACTTCCAAAAATTGAGTTCTATGAAAGGTGTTGGGTTTAAGCCTTCCAGCAGAGGCTGTGCAGAATTTCTCTTCAGCACACTCTGTATCTGATGAGTCCACTCAATGATAACACTCTCAATGGCATGTACCAAACTGCGATCAAATGGTTCACCACTAAAAACAAAATTAAATTAATGACTAATCAATTTGCTAATGTCTTGAAGAACACAAGTGTTTATAACTAGTGTCATTTCTTAATATTCAAAAGTTGTTAACTTTAATTAATTTGTTAATTTGATATTTGAAAAAATGGCAGATTAGTCAGTTAACCCTATCTTCATGGGGGAGGGGGGGCAGAAAGTGGTTGCGCTGATTTTAATTGTTAACAACTTTGTGGATATTCAACCAATTGTCACCAAATTTTGTGACTTTTCCTAAAATTTATTGGATTAAAATTTTAACACCAATGTTTGATTGGGGTGTCAGCCATTTCCATGGCAACAGCATTATTGAAGACAGTTTTTTCATTTTTAGCTATTAATTCAATTTTATGGGGCTTTAATTTTAAATTGTGCATAATACTAATGAAGTAATTAAAGGTTTGGGTTGATACAACTCAGTTTGCACCTTTTGTGACATCATAAGTCTCGCACAATACCTTTTGTGATGTCACAAGTATTGTGCAATACCTTTGTGACAGATTTGTTACGAATTTCTGATGATGCTAATTTGTATGTAAAAATATAACTGATGTTTTATCAAGTTTTACGATCTATTGCAAAAGTTGAGCTTCAAGTAAGCATTTTTTCATTCCTTTTTATTAAACTTGCAAATAGCATTTTTTTACCTTCCCCTCCCCCTATGTTCATGTGTCCAATACATTTCCTTTCAAATTTTGTGTTCATAAAGTTTTCTAAAGAGTTTTTGACTGTTGTATCCCTCAGAAAGATATTCGAATAGCCACTATATTCAATATATGTTCAGTACAATTTATGGTACAAAAATAACAAAACAAATGTGAAAAATGCACTTTTTTTGGAAACTATGATGTCATAATGACATCACTGTGATGTAATATGACAGTTAAAGTGAACCAATTAAATCGCCTTACGATTGTTTTTCACTGTGCCAAATTTCCTTTGGATAACTTAAATACTTTTA
>JAOBYH010222305.1:0-10034 GCA_025403525.1 Umimayanthus kanabou | reverse complement strand
CGCGCATAATTCTTACAAATAACACAATATGAGTCAATAAAAATGGTACAACCTTGTGATAGTTGTCTTTGTGGTGCAATTTCACGGTAATTCACTGCCCAAAACATCGCAAGAAAGGACAAGAAACGATCACCATTCGAGTTGATTTGTCAACGAAAACGTCCAGGCGTCCTTGCATTGCTTCACGCCAGGGATCTGGTACTGAATTAATTCTAAAGTGCATTCTCATTGGTGCATAATGAAAGTGTTGACCACTGCACTCGGAATCATTGATATATTCCATGTTCTTCTTCTCTCAAACTCATCTGCTTACACAATGTATTTCTTGTCGTTTTTGCCTGAAAGTTACTCATTCAAATGGATAAGTTTTTAGTAAAATCTGCTGGAATTTCTTCAGAAAAATTGCATAATTTGCCGCATAATGAGCCCTGAATTGCTGCATAATTTCCGATTTTTTATTGCACTTTATCAGAGGCCCTGTAAAATGTGCTGCTTCATAAACAAATGGCCTGTTGATAAGAACAAGAATTACAGTGAGATGGAATTCCTTTAGGAACAGTTTAATTTATAGTTATTGAAATTTCTGCATAATTTGCTATTTTTTCCGCATAATTGACTCATTCTTCCATGTTATATGCTCTCGAATTTCGACATAATTTGCAGTTTTTTTTCCGCATCCTGTCAGAGGCCCTGATTAATACAGTCATGCACGTAGACACTGAACAAAATTAATTTCTTATTGAGTTAGCTAGCAATTGTGACCTCAAGCACATTGCGCCACAAAATAAATAAAATTAATGTATTACTAACTACAATTAAAGATAATTTATACAATAAATGGAGGCCAAGGCTGAATTTTAGGGAGTCTTCTCCCCCCCAAGTGGTTTAAGGTAGTACTGCTAAAAATATCTCCCTGTTTTTATCAACCAGGCAGACTTTGCATGATGCAGTTTATCAACACATGTATTTTTTTTAAAGGACTGGGCCTGGCTGTGCAAAGGTTGGATCGCTTTATCCAGTGGATAAAATTTGCACATTCTTATTTTTGATGGGACATAAATTTTATACCTATTTTTGACTTACCTAAGAGCTTTATAATTAAATGCTATTTTATGGCAAATAAAGTTTGAAAATTGTTATATGTCGGATAGTTTAATTTAAGTTAGATTAATCACCAGCATCTTGTAAACAGCCACATTTGGTTGATATACTAATAAATTACATATGAATGTAATTTGTCATTGTCCCTGAAAAGCCCCCCAGGGGAGTGGTCAATAAAGAGGTTGTATTTGTATTGTATATACTAACTTTTAATTGGAACATGACATAACTGTTCTCTTATTCATGATCTGCAGATCTCCAACTGGTTTGGTAACAAGAGAATTAGGTACAAAAAAAACATTGGCAAGGCTCAGGAGGAAGCTAATTTGTACGCTGCTAAGGCTGCAGCTTCGTCTGGCCCAGGCCAGGGAGTGCAAGCACAAGCACAGCCACAACAAAGCCCAGTGCCAGGACCGCCAACCTCTGCACCAGGTATAGACACACCCAAATTGATTTTGTTAGGTTAAATGGTAAGGTTCAGATGTACCATAAATTCCTGCCCTATACATGTATTTTGGGTACACAGTTTGGGGTCGGCTTATATTTTAAGATATCAACATTGGAGGAAACAAAACAAGCAGATGCATAATATCAAAGTTTCAGCTTTAAAATGATCAAGTGGCAGATCATCAGCGACTTGAAATCATGCTCCTTTACAAATGGATTAATAAATACATTTTAACTGAAGAATAAGCAGGGTGGTAATTATATAGGGAGCACCAGATAACGAATCATGACTTTATTTTGGACACTATAACAGATCACGATTACAGCTTTATGATTTAATCACAAACAATTTTTTTGGCCTCATAACGAATCATGGACTTAGTTTTGAAGCAATAACGCATCATGATAGCAGGGTTTTGAGTCCAATAACGGATCATGATAAAACCCTTTACCACCCTGAATAAGGACATTGATGGTTCAACAACTATGAGAGCTCATCTGTATAAATAAAAGCCTTGCTCTCTCCATTTCCGATTCATCATTCATTGTCCAATTCAAGAGAAATTAATTTCTTCCTTGTGAAATCCATTTCTCCCTGGTGAAATCCATTTTCCCCAAGTTAATGAACTCACTTCAGTTTTGCATGTTATAGGATCCTATCAAGGAGTCACAAGTGGTGCCCCAGCGATGGCCCCCTCTTCACAACACCAAATTGCGATGGGATCTCAACAACAACAGCAAGAAATGTATATGCAAGGATTGCACATGAACGGCGGCATGGGTTCAGAATACCAGCCCGGCAGCGCTGTAGGTGCCAATGTGCAGTCACAGGTACATGTACATTTCATTTGTGCTCATACAGCCGTGCCGTTAGTTTGTGTTTGAACAGCCTGTGCCATTAAGTTCTGTTGGTATGTTAAAACTAATTTATACGTCTGAGAAATAAATACATGATTGGGAAATTTTCAATAATATTATTTATAATTACTGATATTCCCTCAAGTCCCATTAAAACACACAGCAACATTTGCGGTGACGGGTTCCAGGCCCATAGTACATGTATTATCACTATAGTAACATTAGAATAACACCAGTGGGAATGAAAAACCATCTACAAGTCATACAGGCAGATCCCAAATTAAAAGTAAAACAAACAGTACATTAGTCAGAACCACAATGAACTGACTTGAGTCTCTTAACACTTAATATACCCATAATTACCATGAACACAAAGAACTGTACAAAATTGAATAGTACGAAATCGAACTTTCACCCGTATAATTAGGAACTCCTTTCTCTTCCATTCCCAATTCATTGTCCATTTGAAGAGAAATTCCATAATTTCCATATTTTGACAATAGTTGTTGTACACAGCCTTTGCTTACTACAGGAAAGAAAACTTTAGTTTAGTTCCAAAGATTTTAGACTGAGCATTTAATTATTAACGTGTTCCACAAAATATGTGGTCTTAAATTACAAGTATGGAGAGTATTTAACTACTAACTAATCAGTGTGTGAGTACATGTATTTACTAATTGTCATGTTATACTAAAAAAAAATTATTCCTATATGAGACAGGCATTATTTTATTTATTTATTGCATGTAAATAATGTAGTTTTTAAAGAACAGTACTACAGAACTGTATGGCACCCAGGCAGGCAATCTGAACAATTATTAAGGAAACTCTTGCACATATGTGATACTTTTATGTAAGCCAATTTCACAATCAATTACACTCAAATAATGAATAGAACCTGGGCCTGCTTAGATACCCGAGTGAAAGTATAATATGTGTGGTCACTTATTTTTTTATGGACACTTGATGACTATAAAGAACTAATTGAACACCCCGTTGTTCAGGGCCTTAAAGTTCTTGAATTCAGTTCCTCAAAAAATGTACAAACCTGAGTACCTCTGACATCTTTAATGCTGGCAGAATGGCAAAAAAGTTGAGATGGTCAAGCCAACTTGTCATTTATGGTATTGGGGGAGGCCCTAAAGTCCTGCATGGAATGGTTAAAAGCATTGCTAGTGAGAAGGCTTCCACCCGTAAAACAGTACACTGTTGCTTGTAAAATATAGCTTAGTGCAAGTCAGGCTGTAAAATATGATTGATAATTAACATAATCAGGGATTTCAATTTTTTTACAAAATTAATTTGTTTCATAAATTTGTTTCAGTTCAGAATATGCATGTCATGTTCTTAAAAATATAACTATAATGATAGCTATTTTAGATATAAAACTAATTAAAAGTGATCTCATTTGAACCAAGATTTTAATGACCTACATGTACCAATCATTTTAATGATGATCTGATAATTGCTATATGTATGGCATGAAGTGTTTATTTTATGGAACTTTTGAGAATTAACTAAATAAGATCCTGCAGATAAAATCTTGCACAAAACAACAAATTTGCAATACTTAAACAAATTTCCCCCTTTTAGCAAGAAATTAATTTCGGGGCTGGCTGTCGAAACAGTAAACTTAAAATAACTTTATAATAATTAAAATAGCAGATAAAATTGTCAATTTCTGAGTACTCAACATAACTTTAAAATAGTATGAAAGTATTTGAATGTTTAGTTGAATTGCAAAAGGTCTTGTAGAATAGATTACTTATGACTTTGGAATAGTTAACTTACAATATATTTTTTTACTGATAGCATGCCTTGCCTTTGAACTATTGTTTGGTTTTCATAAAATTTCACCCCCGATGTATATGATTGTGCACAAACGTGTCTTTCCAAATCAAATGCAAAATTGAATTTGATTGTGGACATGGCTTACAACATTCAATCTGCAACCTGAAATATAGTTTGCATATATTTGAAGACTTATAGTTGCCCAGGCTGGCTTGTTATGAGGCACAGACGAAATTCATGTTACATGTATTTAGTGAGATGATTATAGTAAATATGTAATGTGATCATGATAATTTATGTATCAATGCTTAAAACATCAGACACACAGATTCTTGGTTTCTGAAGATTAATATGACTGGCTACAATATCCAAAATTATTAATTCAAAAGAGAAATTCAAAAGTTTCTGCTCACTGTGAGATTTAGCAGTTGATCTGTGAGACTATGAGATTATACTTGAAACTGTGAGAGTTACAATTTGTTCTGATTTTGTACTGCAACCTATTTGACATAAAGTGGAATCGTGTCTGCAAAGTTGTGAGTATGAGACAATTTCCACAATGGACCCAAATTACAAGAACATTTAAAGTGTGTTTTGAAAAAAAGGAACAGTTATTTGGCTCACAATGTCTTTTTTATTTTCGCCATCTTGTGGTTCAACATTTTGACTGAAAACTCTGGTAAAGCAACTGATTAATTAACTTAGTTTTGCCTTTGACTGAAATAGCTATGCCAACAAGCTAGCTATAAAGAAAGCAGCTTTTCAAAATGCCTTGTTCTCCTTGTAACTGTTAAGGTGCCAGGTTTGCGCCACGTCATATCACAAGCAACTGGATATATGGACCCATCAGGGCACCACCTGCAGCAGCAACAAGTTTATATGCACACCCAGGTTTGTTTGTACACACTTTGCAATGTGTAATTCCAGAAAATAATAATGATATCAAATCTCCACTGCAGAGGAAGATAGTTTCTAGGGGGTAGGGAAGGGACGGGGTGTGGTAGACAATGTTTTTAAAGGAATGTACAAGCTTAAACTGGAGGAGAGGTGATGTACTAACTGTTTCAACCCCAATCACAACATGTGATGTATTTTTTAATTCTCCTCAACTATATCCATACTTTCCGTTTAAACAGTTTGGGAGAGTCACTTTTTATCTTAGCTACTATGCTGTCTGCAATAAATCCCTTTATTCTCATTACTAAAAAAAACCTAATTGTAGTGGATAATGTAAGGAGAAGATAAATGTTAACAAACTGGCTAGGGCTGAAAGGATTTCCTACATGGTGGGGATATAGATCTCTTGTGAATGGTGTTGTAACATATGCATCATGCCAAGAGATTCCTGCTGCAGGGCTTTACTCAAAGAGTTTTTGCAGATATCTGTGTCTCTTGCAGAGATACAAACAAATCCTTTCATATGGAAAGTAACATCCTATCTGCTCTCTCTCTCTGCTGAATTTTTGTGTTTCAGCCATGCAATCTAGTCAATCATACAGCTGTATATTTATGTACGTTTTGACATATCTAAGTTATGAAGCAACTGCGACATGTATTAATTAAAACAGTCATGAATTTTCAAATTATTTGAAAGCTGATATCTTTAAACTGGGTGTATGATTTTGTTATAGGTATATGAAGATATAAATTAAATCCATTGATACTTTCAATTTTTTTTCAATTTTTTATGATAAACAAGTCATAAAAAATATTCAAAGCATTTTAGAAATAGGACTTCAGCAGGGAAGAACATAGTGTTTTTTATAATGCTGATTAAAAGTGATATGATGACTTGAGTAAACATAGAACTCGATAATTAAACATTTTTCGAAGATGTCATTAGTTTACCATAAAATTACCTCTATCACAATAACAAAGCCTCTACTACTACAAATGGGATTTTTTTGTCCATGGTCAGTGTCAAATGAGTGTTATGTTGGTGAAGCCTTAAGCATACTTGCTGAAATCTAACAGTCCTTAGCAGATCAGTTTCCCAATTAAACAGTCAGTGTAAACTAGTAGTTGATAAATTAGAGTAGATGTTTAATTTTTGGTAAGTATGCTTTTGTATAAACAAATTGTGAAGTTTTAAAATCATTTAGATCAAGACTATTGACATTAAAATAATAAATGTATTAGTCGATACTAGATGCCATCAGTTGCAATATTTAAAATGTACAACCAGTAACAATTTGAAGTAACGATAGAACGCTTTGCCTCTTTTGTCAGTCACACACGCTGGTCTGAGTCAAACTTTGTTGCTACTGCTGCTAATAGTTGATTGTTTTTTGTTTTGTTTTGAAGCATTATAAATCAGATGTCAAGAACCCCAAACATCCCTCCCTTTCCCATCTCTTCCTCCCCCATCTTTTTCATAGCATAAGTGAGGGTTGATAAGAAAGCTGTTTTGTCTAGCTAGATAACACACAAAAAGGTTGAAGTTATTTGCTTGTATTCATGTACAAGGAAAATTCCATCTATATGCTGATCGCTCTCCCTGTCAGAAATCTTAAGTTAAGAAATTAGTACATTTAGTTTTATACCATCCACAGATTTTTTTATATTTTCAAAGCTGAAATTCCATAATCACCTGAACATGTTGTGATAGATACAAAATGTTTGCAGTCACTAGGTTTGCAACACAAATAAATAGGCACTTGTAGATTAATTTTTTATATCACATGCAAACTTTGATTCTGAACTTTCTAACTTTGAAATTACAATTTTCATGCCAGAATACAATTTCTGAAAATTGTGGTTTTTATAGGTTCCCTGTGGAGCATACTTCTGGTCTCCTTAATTTGATTTAGATATTGTTCCAAATGTTAAATACTAGGTTCTGTGTAGATATGATGTAGCTAGGAGATCTAAATTCACAATGCAACACAATAAGGCTTCATTATTTATGCGATCAATACCAGCTACTGTATTTATTTGAACTGGAAAAAAGGCTATTTGATTGGTCTTAAAGCAGTTCTGAAATAAAGTTTCAAAATAATTTTAAGTTCAAAGTTGCTGTAGTGTCATATAATTTTGTACAACCTACTTCAGTCTCAAGCTCATAATGGGCAGCAATTGAAAGAAATAAAAAAGTCAAATTAAAAACTTATAGAGTAGTTTTCCCAAGTTTTGATTATGTTCTTTGTTTATTTCCAAGGCAAGTGGCTTCAATGAACTATTTGACTCAATCAATGTGTGGGCTGGCAAACCAGGCAAAGTATGAACTGCCAATCTGGTCTGCATGCCTTGCAACATGTCTTGATTTGTAGTGCAAGCTTTGTACTGAATGATTGAACCCTAGTTTCCAGTAAATCACAAGAGGCTTTTGGAATTTCAGTGTATTGAGAAATTATTGCTGCAGTTATTGCAATTTTATGTTTCTATGACTTTGATATCTTTTGAAAATTGTCTGTGTAACAGCATCCCATAAGCATGTTCAATCCTGAGCAAGACATCACCTTACAAATTATAATCCGAACAGGTTGCCTTGTGAATTGTTGTGATCATGAGAGACAAATTTATCACGATGGTCATAGACATGTATAGTTTTTAGTGTAAGAAATGCAATGCTAATAAATTTGGTTAAAGGCAATGGTTTAAAATTCTCACGGTTTGATAATTTCGAATAGAATTTCACATAGAACTTCTGTTGTATAACACTGGAGTTTCCGAAACTCTTGCAATTATTTTGGAAACTGGGTTTTTAGAGTCAGTACTGTTCTTCTGAAGGCAAGATGATAACAACTTGTATTAGTAGAGTAGTTTAATGGTAGGTTACATGTAACTTAAGGGACTGGCTTATAAGTTTACATATATGCAGTTCTTTTGACAAGCCAGAGCAGTTTGCAATCTGTAAGACAATCTTGAATTGACCAATATTGATCAACTTTAATCTTGTCAGGCAGTGTGTAAATATTTGCACATTCTTGGATACCGATTTTTTTTTCTGTTTCAGCCCACTCTTTTAATGTAAATTTTATTTTGCTTTGTTAGTTAACTAATGCATACAACAGCCTGTAGTGACATTTTCACATTTAAACTTAATTGCTTGTATACAGCACTAACACCTAATTTGTTTAAAAAATATTTCTGCTTTATTCATACTTTTATCCATCTAAAGAAAATAATAATTATCTGAAATTTGTGGTAAATTAGAGTATGCTGTTTTGCTGTTTAGACTAAATCCACAACACATGTTTGGGCATCTATCTGTACATGTATCTATTAGCAAATCCTATGAGTAATTTACTACAATTGTTACACAACACAAAATAATTTGTTTCAGGCCACCCGAAATGTGTGACACATTTCCAAAACTATGACGATCATTTCTTATATCCACCTCCATTGATATTCAGACAAATACCTTAACTACCCATATATAAAGCCACACCCCAAACTTTGAGCAAATTTTTTGGGAAAAAAGGTTTTGCGTTAAATCGTGAGGCAGGAAAGTAAACGGCTTCAAATACCAAACAAATCACAGAAATGATTAGCACCGAAATTATCACTTCTTCAGTCCTGCCCAGGGTTTCAGTGGTCATATTAGTACTAGAGAAGGATCAAACAATGTACTTCTGTGTTGACTACAGAAAACTCAGTTCTATTGCTACTCAAGATAGCTACCCCCTTCTTTAATATCTGAAGCTATTGAGTCATCGAAGGTTCTCAGTACTATTGGACCCTAGCTTTGGGTCTGTGTTAGTAGATGAGGTAGACTGATCTAGCACAGACTGCAAACACATCAGTTACCTTTGAAAATTATGAAAATTATGAAAATTAGTGACCTGTAAATGCTTGTACCAATGTATAGGCCACCCCCTAACTTTGGACCAGAACTCTTGTGAAAAAACCGTGGTCTCTACATGGGTAAAATACAATGTATAAAATTTCAAAGATTGACAAGCAGAATGTGAAAGGTTGGGACCCATTTTGTCTCATGCAACCCCATCTCTGGCCGATCACTGTCAGATATCATCTAAATATCATATGTGGTATTGTTTGTTCCAAGCCAGCCATAAATACCTACAATAAATATATCCTTTGAAGTAATGTTATCAACTTAGTGTAAAATCACGCATCTTTTATTTAAATATTAATCAAAAATGACCGTCCTTCACATCATGGTCGAATGTTCTTATGTGTAGATTAAGGATTACACTGAGCTCCTTATTTTGGTGTATGTGACCAGAAGCATACCTACTATTTTTTTCTTTGCCTTAGGATATCTGAACTTAAGTGAGCTATATCATAAATTGTATTCTTATATTTGGAGATTCTCTTGAATCCTGCCTGTAACTGATTTGATGTTACGACAAATGACCAATCGTTTAATGAAATGATAAATCATTTTACACTAGCATTAGAAATATGTGTAATGAAGCAAATAACTCTATTTTCAAATCTCGTGTGTTTTAGTCTGCAATCTCTAAGGAAAGAATGGAAATACCAACCACTCGCATGCACTTTTGATTGATTGAACTTTACATGTCACATCGACAAGATGTAGTCGCAACTGTCATGCTACAGTCAAATAGCCTGGGTAAGCACACACATCAGTGCTGCACAAACCAAATAACCCTACATCTTGCTTAATGGTACTGTGCTTCTGTCTCGACAGGGAGGTGATCAAGGTGCTGGTGCAAAGGGAGGAAGAGACAAAGGTGAGTGTGGCAATGCAACAGCAGGGGAATTGGATGAGTGCAAAGGAAACTAGTGTTTTAGCATAACAGCTGGGGGTTGGGATTGGGTGAGTGATGCAATACCGTAAAATCCCACTTTAAAGCCCTGGGCTTATATAACTTCATAAGGGGTTTGGGGTGGGCTTATAAACGGGGG
>JAOBYH010222193.1:0-17120 GCA_025403525.1 Umimayanthus kanabou | reverse complement strand
AGGTAATTGATTATTATAGAATTTGTACATAAATATACTTATTTGAAATTTAATAAGGTCAAAGAGCTTAAGTATGTATGTTTGTCTGTTTAAATAGTGGACTAGAATGTTCATTTTCAGAGACAAGTGTGTTTTTATTTGTCCTCAAACTACATTAAACTTTGCCATCTTAATTTTGCTTGTATGACGTAAATTTGATACGTGGCTGTGCATCTAGTTTGACAGACAGTTCAGTCAAACTCACTTGGTTCAGTTTTTTCTATGCTTTCTGTATCAAGATCTATATCAAGTGTATCTCGGCCTTATCATGCAGAAATTCTTCATACTTTGACCACCAAAAGGACTGACCGTTTTACTCGGAGAAAAGACTGTCTCATAAAACTGTAAGAGTTATATATAAAGTTGTACAAGTTAATACACTGTCACAGAATACTGTCTGTGTGTTAGTTTGTACAATTCTATATATGGCTCACTTGGCAAATCAAATGTTTCTTTAGTGGGTGTAGGTAAACATCTTAGGGCCTACAAAGGGGGTGGTGAAAAAAATTACCAGAAAAATTCCCATTAAGTCAAGCATATTTGAATATGTCATTTTTAAGTACCGGATTTTAAATACGTAATTATCATCGCTATATATATAGCTTATTAAAATATAGCATTACGTTAAAAACAATCTCAGATTAATTTCCAATTTTTGTACTAGAATAGTTGTTTTAAGTAGGTATGAACAATTTAAGAACAAGTCGGGGCTGAAGCTTGCCAATAAATAAAAACACCGAGCCTTGGCCAAAACGACCTGATCCTTGCACAGAAAAGCGTGTCTTGTAAGTTTCAAATTTATATAATCACAATACAATAATATGATTATTCAGCCAAATGAAAACAAACGTGGTAAAACAAACAAAATTCCGGACTGAGTGGAGGCACGTTTCTGTGAAAATCCCTTGTCATCCTAATTGCAATTTATGACTCTTAAGCGAGTAGCTAGTTTCAAATATTATCATCGTCATATAAAGACTACCAATATGTATAACACGTGCTCAAAGGACATCGACCTGTTTGTTGTTCAGTTAAAAACTATTTTTGAAATATTTCCCATTTTTTTAATCCCAGCAAAATAAGCAAACAAAAGTGGTATATAAAACTATAATTGTGACTGACCGAAGACAATGCGTATTGACACGAAACTCTACTCGACCAATTAAAATCTCCAATTGAGTGAAGGTGTGTTATCACGATCGTATATTTTCAAAATAAAGCACGCACTGCTATTTTTTCCTAGAGTTTTTCATGAGTTCCCTTAGAACTCAATCCTGAGAACTCCAAATTATATCCGAAGTTTACACAAGTAGTTATTAAAGGAAGGCGTTCATCCAGGGAAGGCGTCTAGGGAGAATAGTATGTATTAACTGAGTGTTCTTGCCAAATAAAAAAGCATATTGTTATCATTATTATTATTATTACTGCATTATTATTATTATTATTATTATTATTATTATCATTATCTTTACTATTGTACATACGTGTCTACATATTATAAAAACCATTTTCATAAGAGTTATATAAGAATATTGAAGTTGAAAATATCACTCTTAGAACATACTAGTCAGGCTGAAGATTAAAAAGTAATGTTTGTTTCTATACATTTTGAAAAAGGAACGGGGAACCGCTACCAAAGTATTTTGAGAGAGCAGAGCAGTTTCACATATGATTTTGGTAAACATTGTATACATGCATTAGCAACGCACTTTGGTACATTTAAGAACTGAGTTAACTGTTTTGGGGAACAAGCTAGCAATGATATCCTGAATTTTGAATCATAAATCCGTTTTGTTTGTCAGAACCTTTGAATGTATATAGACACAATTACAAAGAAGATTGATCAAGAACATTTTAAGAACAGTTGAGGCGAAGATTGCAACAATATAGCAGGGCCGTAGCCAGACTCAAAATTTAGGGAGGGCATTTGCCCTCCCTGCCTGACGCTAGCTACGGCCCTGCTGATCACTGCATTATACTGAAAAAAAAATTACTCTTTAATTAACTTCCGGTCCAAAATTTAAGGGGGGCATTTGCCCTCCCTGCCTGACGCTAGCTACGGCCCTGAATAGTGAAGAACGTTCAGCCTCAAAAACGAACGTTCTTACAAAAAAGAGTATGAAAGACATCACTCAGACATGTGAATATAGAGCCAAGAATTATTAAGGTGAATCAAGTTTAGGTCAATCGCAATTCACTTCAATCTAGCTATATGCGATCCCGAACTTTGAATCATGGATCATGTTTTGTTTGTCAGAACAATTTAGTTAAGTAGAATTTCCTATTTTATCTAACAGCTCGTTCAGGACAAACGTCGAACTTTTCACGAGTCCTAGCCTCGTCCCCAGTCAACTCTACTCTTCGGCTCGTTTGCCGTCCGCCATCTTGAAAAAGAAGCGCTGAGTAACCAGGCACGGAGCGGCCGGATAGAGGAGGATGCCTCGGGACGAGGCTACACGAGTCCAACTAAATTTCAGTTTGTGTTCACTCATATTAACTGTTTTCGTCTGTTGAGTCAAACGTGGAACTTAACTCAGACGAACTAAATTTTCAGTTGTTCTATCGTCTACTTCAGACGGATAGAACGTGTCTGCCGTTCCAAATTGAAAGTCCATCGAATTTAATTGACACAAACGTCAAACTTTTTTATTTATTTATTTATTTTTATTTTATTTTATTTTTTTATTGGGATTTTGATACTTTACAATACATACATTTGGCAGGCAAGTATCTAAGTTTACCTATACATTTCATTTTCTTACACTAACATTACTATTATAATATATAGTCCAGAAATAGTAATATGAAAATACATTAGTGCTGCACAGGCCAATGGGCCGACCTTAAAGAGTACTATTGGGTCAACAATTATCACTTATTTTACCATGTTCTTATATGCCCCATTTCTTGTGAAAGGCAGTAAGTTCATTTCTTTTAACAGCTATGTATTTCTCTGTGCAGTACTGGTTTTTTTATCAAGTGCTTGTATTGTAATATCGAAGGATTTTTCCCATTTCTTCTACATTTCCAAATATGCTTCTTTCCAAGAAGTATAAGTATATTAAGCAAGTTTTCATGATCACTTTGTGAAGTACCACCTAATATTCCTAATATTATATTTCTCTCTGTTATCTCTCTCAGTAAAACATTCCCTAATCCTTCCCAAATATTTTGACTTCGTTCCAAAATACTTTTGTTATTTGACATTCATAAAACAGATGAGTCATTGTTTCTGTTGCATTCCCACAGAAGGAGCAAGATTCTTTGTTACTATACCCAATTTTAAAAAGTTTGGACTTAGTGTAACAAACATCACTAAGAATTTTGAATTGCAGACTTCTTAAATATGATTACTTTGGTAAAATAAAATATTCTTCCACATGTTTATCCTCCAACTTATATTTTGTCAGAATTTTTTTAAACCCTCTAGACTTTGTCACTTTTTCTTCAATTAAGATCTCATAATAATTTTTACATTTACTTTCATACGAATCAAATGTCCCTTTATTTGATTTGAATTTTAATGATGTTTCTGTTAGTTTCATTATAGAGTTATCGAACTTATCATAAACTTAATTCACTGAATTGAGTTCGACTCATGAAAAGTTCGACCGCTTGTCCTGTGCTTGGCTTTTTACTTATTCTGAGTGGCTTTTAAACATTTTGTTCATATTGTCAATTTTGTAAGTTACCAGAAAAAAATAAAACATTGTTTTATTTTATCAAACGTGCACTTTGCATAGCACTGCACGGGTGGTTAATGATAGATCAACTGATAAACGCCCTCGGAGAAAATATTATCTCGCATAATTGTAAGAGTTATATTTAAAACTGTACATATTTTTACACTGACCGTATACTGTATTAATTTGTACAGTTCTGTTTATGACTCACTTGATAAACTCAAATGTTTCTTTAGTGGGTGAAGGAAAACATCTTAGGGCCTACAAAGGGGGTGGTCACAAAACTTACCAGGAAAATCCCCACGTCACTGAGTCAAGCATATTTGAATAAATCATATTTATAATTTTAAGTATTCGATTGTTAAATACGCAATTATGACCGCTATATATATAGGTTATTAAAATATATATCGTCATAGAGTGAATCGTTATACTCTACTTTTGTTAAAAAGAACCTCGTTTATAAGGACGTTGAGGTTGAGATTTGCCCAAAAAATTTAAGAAAAGTTTGAGTTGAATTGAGAATATCCTCAGTCTCGGCCACATTTACACGTTATTATAAAAAAAAAGAGTGTATAGCCACAGACAGAATTAATATCTAGTACCTGCTGTTGTCATTTTCAACAAAACAAATGTTTCAGGAAATATTTTTATTGTTTCTAAGTCAAAAAAGAAATCAGTAATTTGATATTTATGCGGCTAAAAATAGCCTGTATATATAGTACACGCGTTTCTTATTTCTCAAAACAAACATTTTAAAAATAATCTCAGATATATTTGCCCAAATTTAAAAACAATCTAAAAACAATCTCATAATACCTCAAGCTTGCGTCTCAAGTCCATTAAATTCTAATTTTTGAACTAGAACACCGAGCCTTTGTCAAAACAATCTGATTCTCAGAAAAAGCACACAAAAAACTTGGCTATAAGTTTGAGATCTTTACTCCGCTGTAATCACAACACAATATTTAGATTATTCAGCCAAATGAAAATAAACGTGACAAAACAACAAACTGACTCCCAAATGAGTGGAGCGAGTGGAGCCACGTTTAGGCGAAGATCCCTTGTCATCGTAGTTTTAATTTATGACAATTTTAAGCGAGTACTTTCAAATGTTATCATCGTCAAATATAAACTACCAATATGTATAACACGTGCTCAAAGGACATCGACCTGTTTGTAATCCAGCTAAAAGATATTTTAGATTTAATCCCAGCAAAATAAGCAAACAAAAGCAGTATAAAATTATAATTGTGAATGACTGAAGACACTGCATATGACACGAGACTCGACCAATTAAAACCTCCAACTGAGTGAAGATGTGTTTATATCACGACCGTACATTTTAAAATTAAAGTATGCACTGCTTAGTTTTTCCAACTCATGATTTACCTGCGTAAAGGAAATGACCAGAGTTTTTATCAGTTCTCTTAGAACGCAAAGTTAAATCCGAAAGTTGCATGTTAGACGTTAAAGGTAAGCATGTATATAGGTATATACATGATTGATCTGCTGTTTAATGTTAGTGTTTCCATTATACATAAATGAAAATGTTTTACAACCGAAGTAAAACAGTGCAGCCATCAATTTACCCAAAACATGACTGCGCATACGCTGAGGACTACTCTCTATTGAAACTGTACAGACCATTATGCCAATGTCGCCGAAATAAAAGGCAAATCAGTAACTGATCATCAGTAGGATACCTAAAATGTGTGAACTTCTATGTTCACTGAGTGCTCAAATTTCCGTAAGTGCTCATGCCGTTTATATGTGTTTTTGTTTAGCACTCTTGTATTATTTTTTTTATTTTTTTTTATTTTGCTTGTTCTTCTTTTTTGTACCGAATTAACTTAGTTTATTTTCTTCAATTAGTGGCTACCTGACTCGTTTGACCACCACTATCACTATAATGGTTATTTCAGGTACTCAGTACACACTTAAAATGTATTATAATCTTTTTCTTTACTTTCAAACACACAATTCTGGGTGAATAAAATATTTGTTGTTGTTGTTGTTATTGTTGTTGTTAAAGGAGGCTCGGCAGCACGGTATTTGAGAAAACAATCTCAAGTTCAAGCTCTCTGTCATAGTTTCAATAAATCCCAACTTTTTAACTAAAACAGTTGTCAGTTTTACGTGCAAACGTATGAACGTTTTCCCGTCTCTGAAAACAGCACTGTCAAACCACTACTTAAGCAAACTTCCATCCTATCAGCCACCATAATAAACTGTCTGTGCTTTTATATTTTATAAATGTACGGTTTTAATTATTTAATTTTAATAGAAGGGTAGGTTATCAATTGGGACTATGTCCTGTTATCATATCCCTGTCACACTGTATATATGTTTTCTCTTTTTTGTTTATTTCAAATTGTTGTATTCATATGCAAATCTGTGACAAACCAAGTAAACTAAAACAAGTCAAGGCTGAAATTTGTCAATACTTAAAAATACCGAGTCTTGGCCAAAACTGTCTGATCCTTGCACTAAATAGCGTGTGCTGTGTGTTTTAGATTTTTACTCGGCTGCAATCACAACACAACAATACGATCATTCAGCCAAATGAAAATAAACATGGTAAAACAATTCACTAGGATATCATCGCCCGATAACGCGCAAAGAAACAGCAGTTTTGGTTCAGTTTTCAAGTAAACCATTTTTGCTAATCCTTCAGCGCAAAGATTTACACATTTATACAAACAACTTGCTCATCTACTCTCTCTTTGTCCTTTCTTTACCTGTTATTTACCATTCTTTTTGCTGAGTGTATAAGTACGCCGTAAGCTTGTGTGTGTGTGTCTGTGTGTGTGTGTGCCATAAGTGTATGTGTGTGTGTGTGTGTGTGTGAAAGAATTGACAGCTTAGGAAGGAGAACAAAATCATCTCCTCACCTCCATCGGCTTTCCATGCTAAGACGAAATTGAACTGGTAAATATGTGTTTACAACATGAGTTTACTGCAGAAAATTGTTGCTTCCACGGTACACGTGGTTGATTTCATGATTTCCTCTGTCATCAGTCGCTTTCAAAAATAGTAAATCACCAGTCAAATGAAACCTTCACCTACCCTCCCAGGGTCAGTGTAGTGATTTGATTTCGGTAAGTCAATAGAGCTGCGATGTCCCCACTTTCCCCACCCTGGTGGGGGAGGGGGGTTCTTTTGACTGGTGATGCATAAACATATTGGTCTAGAAAAAAAAAGTTTAAAATTAGACTTTCAAGGGTGCAGTGCATCGCGCTGAAGACAAAACAAAACAAGTTAGATTTTACTGAGTTTCTTTTATTTTTTAACGTACCGGCCAAGTCGGTCATTCTCGGTTACTGGACAAAAACTAATGTTGACAGAAAGAAAGTTGGAGAAGTCGCAAGCAGCAGTGAAATGATGATGATGACGAGGATGTTGATGATGGACTGAGCCATCGGGTACGGCGAATCTCTTCTCTTTGAATTTATGTTGCATTCTTGGACCTGCGATAGTTAAACAGTCCAATTTGTGAGCGACAATGGCGATGAAATAAAATACCAGTGAAGTGTCGTTTCATAGTTTCTAGCCTGATAATGGACCTAGTAAAACCAAAGTTGTTTATAGGGAAAACTCTAATTCCATCAGAGACAGTGAACAGGTTAATGCCCATGAGCCGCTGGATAGAGTCGCAGTTTTTAGCGTTTTCGAAAAAGTAAACAGAATAAATGGGTTTGGATCAACAAGGGTTATTATGGTATGTTTTGTGCCCGTGAGGATTGGTGTAAAGTTGACGTTTCGAGCGTTAGCCCTTCGTCAGAGCTGAGACTGCTGAACCAAACCCCTCGGGCGAAAAACATACCATATCTACCTTTGTTGGTCAAAACCCTCGCCAACGCAGAAAATTTGCTTGAAGCTGTAAATCTCTGAAACAGCTTCAATTATTGAAAACTGTCTCCCTTTTGGAAATGATTCAATGCTCATTTGTATCCGAACTGGTAAACTGGACAAAATGCTTGGAGATTTTCTTCCAATGTACTGAAAGGCCCGGCTAGCTCTGCGGTTCTGATGTACCAGAGTTTAGCGGGTTAATGGTGGAAAAACACGCAAGTGCGTAAATTACCAGGAGGGGGGAGGGGGGAGGGTTCCCTCTCAAATGACACCTTGCAGGTATGTGCTGTGCCAAGATGTTCGGATCGTTCTGAAGTTGGGCATAGATCTTACCATTTGATCTTAATTTGGGTATCATTTTTGGCAAAACTGTGGGGATGTGCTTCTTGGTGTGCGCCGTACACCCCACAAAGATAACTGGGGAGTACCCCAGGGTAATTTAGGCGTAGCAAACCTAACTAAGTTGGGATCTATGGGGCCTTAGAGCAGCCAACGGCACATTACTCACCCCCTCCCATCCTCCCAAGATTTTTAGTCGCACATATGAAAGCTGAAGCAGTAAGCGTCAGTTATGGACAGAAACTGCCAGAACCCGTAAGAGCAAAATTGGAAAAGCAACCACGTGCAAACCACATGCGTTAAAGTTAATTAGCCGCTACAAAGTCATCTTTTTTTATGTTAACACTCTTTCTTTATATAAGAACATGTAATATTTGGCTGAGCCTGAGGATGTTCTTAATTCAGCCCATACCTTCTCTTAAACTTTTGGGCAAATCTCAGCTTCAACGTTCTTATAAACAAGGTTCTTATAAAACAAAAAGGGTGTAACTGAACACGGTCGATTTATAAACCAAAATATCTAAAATCTGAGAGCACTGTATAGGTATAAGCCTTCAAAACTGATGAAAGATTGATGCATGAGCGTGGGTGCGTCCACATTGGAGAGAAATAGGGAACATTTCGTTGTTGGAATTGAACCCAATACACCAGCACTGCTAGGATTCAACCAAAGAAATCATTTTTTGCTTTGTTTGTTAGATTGAAACCAAAAGTTATACGTATCACGGTGTAAGTAAACTTCACAAACATCAAGATTTTCACAAGAAACTGTACTTACAAAACACATCAATCATATTTATACAAAATGAAAGAACAGATATTGTTAAAATACGCTGTTTATGCTTTAAGGGCATTAAAGGGGCAGTCTTGTGGCAACATAGTAAATTTGGGCGTTGCCTTAGTTTTGTAAAATATTGCCTAATTTCTTCAAATAACAACAACAAGATATTTATAACGGTAACCACCATTAAAACTACGAATTTACTGAAAGCTCGGTGACAATTAACAAAATGACAAAAAAGCCACTTAGAATAACTAAAAAGCTAAACGAGCTGTGTGGTTAGTAAGAAATTCTACTTAGCTAAATTGTTCTGACAAACAAAACAGGATCAATGATTCAAAGCCAGGATAGCAGGTTTTTCCCCCTAATCTAAATCCTTTCTAAGGCTATCGCTCAGAAGGTATTATTTGGGATATTTATACAGCACTTCAACATACCACATTTAAACCACTATATATGTTTCCCCCTAATGCATGTTTACTAATTTCTCCAAAATCAAATGTCAAATTGCACTGCTCTCTCACAATGTTTAGTGCGTTCTTTTTTTTTTATAATTAGAACCTTGTTTATAAGAACGTGAGACTGAAAAATGTCCACTGAAATTTAAGAACATGCTAAGAACACACACCCGACGCTGAGAAAAGGCGAAGAACTTTTATTTCGGTACCACACAAAATCATGGAAATAATTTGTCTAAGATTCATCAGTGGAGCATCGCCTTTAGTGTTGTGCATGTACAACTTTGTTTTTAAATCTTTTGTATTTATTATTATGATATTGCTTTCTTGTTGGCCAGGGTAGCGGCTCATAAAGCGTATTTATGTAAGTTTTATAAATAGTAGTCTTTGCATTTCTTAGAAGATACGAGCTTAAAAGTGGGTGGAGGGTGTGAAGCTACCCCCATCCTCCCCCCTCTCCCACCCCGTCCCCGCTTGCCCCTCTCTAAGGTCATTGAAACGCAACAGATTTCAGGGGCAGATCTGTCAATTTCGGACTGCAACCCAAAATTTTGAATTCTGGATCTTCAAACAGACTGTATGTAGACTCAAGTAGCTAATCTCCATTCACGGATCGGGAGTCAGTGTTCATTTTTTGGTTGGAGTGGCGCTGTCTCACCGCAGACCACTGGGAAGGTCGGATATGTTTGAAGGGAAGCTTGGTAAACAACCTTCCGAGATACAGAGATAGCTTTAAGTCAGTAAATTAAAGAAACAATAAATATAAGATCTGTAGCCGTGGCCAGCAGCTACATTAAACTATAGGCGTCGAACGTTGGAGAGTCCCGGATATGCTGCTGCGT
The DNA here is from genome assembly GCA_025403525.1 of Umimayanthus kanabou. Lineage (NCBI taxonomy): Eukaryota > Metazoa > Cnidaria > Anthozoa > Zoantharia > Parazoanthidae > Umimayanthus > Umimayanthus kanabou. The sequence goes on along the minus strand of JAOBYH010222193.1, from coordinate 7,123 downwards.
AAGATTTGAATTTGTCTTTTTTCCCAACTTGAGCGCAATTTTAGAGCAATATTTTTGCTAAAAAATGTTTATTCAAACTTTCAAGGAATAAACCCTTGGTTTAAGTTTGGTGACGGGGGAGGGGAGTTTGGACCAGGGGGGCACCGAACCCCCGCTTAATTGGATTACCCGCTTGGACCGGCATTTACGTCCGTCATTTGCCATTTGGTCCCGTGGCCGGGTTTGTATTCTTCGACCTCTAATTTGTTCTGTTCATAAGTTGGGCGCATAAACTGGACAGAACGTTGCACAGATCACATGTTTTAAGGCTGTAAAGTGGAGTTTATAGTAGAGCGTACTGGAGGGGAACTAAATATTTTATTTGTAAACTGCTTGCTTTAAAATACGAAATCGTAAAAATGTTTTTGATTGCAGAACACCAAAATTTCTAGCCAGAAAGAGTGAAGTCCCAGGCTCTTTTGTGCAGGGAATTGCGCGTCCAGGTAACACACGCGAGGCATCCTGGGATATCTCCGAGTCCACACCCTGACGTTGACGGCTGTTGCCATTTGCAGTGTCTCTCAATTTCTCTCGCCTGCTTTCATCCTTGGAAAAAAGAAACTTTTTATTTGGTAGTACAACGGGGGCGTTTTCCTCGTTTTGGAATCGCACTTTTGTGCGATGGGGTGTTTCAGTGGTGGAATTACCGATGAGGAACGAGAAACTACGAGGAAACAAAAAAGCACCAACAAAAAAATCGAGAAGCAATTGAAGGATGATAAGATTGCATACCGCGCGACACATCGCCTTCTTCTACTTGGTAACTTATTCGCGGTGTTCTGGAGGTTTTGATGAGGTTTTATGATGGCCAGTTTTTGTGTTGATGAAGCGAGTAACTCGTTGTGTTTCTGTTCTCCCAGGTGCTGGAGAATCTGGCAAGAGTACGATCGTCAAACAGATGAGAATTTTGCATGATGCCCATGGCTTTACAGAGCAGTGAGTGGCTCTCTTCGAATCTTGGTTCTGCTAGCCCGACTGCCTGTCACAATTGTTTAGCATACAAATTATAGGCATAGCCAAAGCGAATACTGATCGATCTTTCAGCCTTATACATGCCTATTTGTGCTGATTTTCGCTTTTGCTTCATTTGTCACAGGGAAAAGAGGCAAAAAATAGAAGATATAAAGAAGAATATACGAGATGCAATATTGGTAGGTTCGCAGTCTTGGCCTATTTACCAACTCCCACCCACATTTTGTTCATGAGTTTTAGCATATACAGGACTTTCTTCGCTCGCTTTCGCTGTGGCTCTTCCTAAAACGTGTTTCTTATTTTCTTTAGACTATAACAGGGGCTATGAGTACGTTGACGCCGCCGGTAAAGTTAGCAAACTTGAACAATCAGTTCAGGATTGACTACTTGCACGAAGTCGCAACTGCGCCTGATTTCGATTATCCACCGGTAGGTTGGCGAGTTATTTTCTTGTATGTTATATGGTTAGAAATTGTTTTTGTTGTCAAATGATGACCTAGGGATCGAAATGGTAATCTTGGAGTAAGAGATCGTCGAATAGAGTTGCTTTCTGCAGATTTATACACCATTCTAAATATGGATCTGAATGTGAATGTTGTAGCTGGGGCCAAACGAAGCGCTATGGTGAACAAACAAATATATGTTGTCGTCTTGTGTCGCTTTTCTGAACCCGAATTTTTATTCACAAATCGCCATTTTTTTTCAGGAATTCTACGAGCATACTAAAATCCTATGGCAAGACGCTGGGGTACTAGAATGCTTCGAACGATCGAACGAGTATCAGCTTATAGATTGCGCCCAGTAGTGAGTACAGACTGCTTGTTATATCTTTGCCGGAGCTATTTGAATACGTTTAAAACTAAGAAATACACCTTTATTTCTGCTCTGACAATAGTGTATTCGCTTTCTAGGCGTATTTTATCGTTCTTACGAATGTAAAACACGCTTCGAAAGCATTGAGTTTGCCAGAGTCGAGTCTTGAAGCAGTACTAGCTTGGCTCCGAATGTTTACAAATTAACTAGGCCGACAAAATGGCTAGAACGCGAGGCATTATTCTTGTTCAACGCTCTCATTTCAGTTTGAGTTTATAAAAGATCGGGGGTTTCGCTCTTACTCTTCGATAAATTTAAAATTAGGTATATTTTTTGTAACTCCTTGCTTCTGGAGGTGATAAATATGTGATTTGTCTGCCCAAAATCCCTGTCACGCGGGTAGTTTCAGCGAAGCCATATTGGAGTTGTGTCCATGTTGTACTTTTGCCCATATTTTCATTTTCGGAAGTAAGCTTTGCTTTGTTTTCTGGTGTAGAAACGCTGCCATTCGATCGAAATTTTGTGTGGTAGGATATGCGGCCGTAAATGATGAATCTAGTTGTGTGAAGCGGTCTTACTGACAGCAAAGAAGTAGGTCTTGTATGTGTGTGTGTGTGAGCGTGCGGTCATTGAACATAACAAATAGTCGATGTGAAGGCAATATGATAATATAAAATGCAGCTAGAAACGATCTGTACCATTCTGATTTCGCTTTATTTTGATTCGTATGCCTTAACAGTGGTTACATTTCTTTGACTCAACGGTGAATGCAGACAATTACAAGTTAAAGGGTTATGGTCGATCTTTCGATATGCTGTGGTCGTTCATAAGCGGCCAAAATATTGTTATGAAACGGTTTCTATGTGGGAAGAGAAACACACGGAGACTCCGAGTTCGCCCATAGAAAAGTCTTGGTGAAAAAAATTGTGTGTATTTTTTCCGAATTGTTAACTGCTGATTTCGGTTTTCTGTTAGAGTATTTTGATGGTGGACTGAAATATTTTTGCATTGCTCATTTAGTGAAATGAACTTGAAAGCGGTGTCTGACGCAGTTTACTGCTGTTTAAATCTCTGGCAATTTGTATGTTAAGCTTCAATTTCTCCCATGTTTCTGTGTTCATTATATTTTTGACGGATGGATAATATGTATACGTATATATATATATTTATGTGCGAGTAGCTTAGTTGATTTCAGTGCAGCAATTTTTTCGTTCGAAATGCTATGAATGTATTTTTGTTGGTTTTTCAAAGAAGCCAGCCTGTGAAACACAGTAATACATACTTTTTTACCTTGTGAAACGAATTTCATTAGCTTGTGTGTTAAATTGCTAGAGAAAGATGTATTCTGTATGAAAGTAGTTTTGTTTTTGGTGCTTATAGTTGGTATGAATAGCAAGTTGTGTACTACTTGAAATTGTACAGTCATGCTTCCACTGTAACTGTTGCTATCATTGTGTGGTGTGGTGTTTTTTTTTTGCTTTCACCTGATAACTGGTATATACTGATCTGATTTTTTTAAAATCTGGAAACATGTCAATTTTTACTTTTTTGCTTGTTCGAAAGATAAGAAATTGCCTATTATATTATAGTGGTTTTTATGATCAACTCAGTTAGGACATAATATTCAACCATGTGTTTTAGGTACAATTGCTAAACACTAGGCATGGGTAAAACCATGTAAAATTTTCAGTGTTATTTGTGTAACTGGCATTTATAAACAATAGGATTTTACTTATCCAGATGTTGGTATGATGTATAACCTTCCGTTGACATCCATGATAATATTTATTCTACATCAAATACAAGAACCTTATTTTAAAAAAAAAATAACTTGTATAGATCTGCAATTCTTTGTTATTGTTGTCTGTGCCATCAATCATGTGTGACGGTTTACCTGTAACCAAGTTTGAGCTCTTTATAACTATGAAAAAATTAATTTCAGTTTATTTTGTTGCCTAGTAACAACACAAACATTTGCCAAACTGGAGAAATCTCAGTAATGCACAATGATGCTATATTGTTGACGAGTGTGTAACCATACATTAGCCATGACTACCTGTGCTGTTTCTTTATTGGTAGTTGTATGAAGGAACTCGGAATTCTCCAATTAAAAACTTTTACTGTAGACAAAGTTCTAAGAATTATGTTTTGGATGTTTGTGAGATTTAGCCAGATTTAAAACCTTCGGTTCTTAACGCTTGCCCTGCTAAATATGGTTTGCAAGAAAAAGTTTGAGATAAGTCATAACTTTTGACCCAATTGGTAAAACCCATATAATATCAATTATTTTGCTTGTATTGAAGAGTAATAATAGTAACAATAATAATTATATTAAATATAATGTTTGAGAGTAAGCCCCAGTCACCCAGAGATGATTTTCATAAGGCTGGCTCCTCAGTAACACAAATGTAAGTTAAAATGGGAAAAAAATGAACGTGACTTAAAAGTAGAAATTAAAATATTTAAAGTTATTAGAACAAAGTAGAAGTGTTTTCTCACTGTTAATAAATCCCTAAAACTTATTTTTTGGATTTTTAGTAAATATGATTTTGTTTTTTATGTTTTTGGGAAACTGTTTTGAGAGTTTTATTACGGTTTTATTAAATATAAATTTCATTACTTGGGGGAAAAATGTGCTATGCAAGTTTTTAAACCTTGTTCCTTTGACTCTGCAGAATGTTGTGATACAAGGTTTAGTTTCTTGTCTCTTGCTTTGTTTTGGACAAGGGATATAGATCCTGGACATCAACATTTGAAGAGGGATTTATTGCTTGATATTTGCCATGTGAAAGTGTACCTTGTGACCTGTATCGAGAAATAGTTAACACACCACCAGTGAAAGTAGGCAACACAATCTGTGCAAGTTTGCCAGCATTCACATTACAATAGTGGTAAAATGTGCTAGTTATTTTGGCATCCCTGCAACACCAAACACCTATAAAACTTTTCAAGACAAGTAATATGAGATGTCATTTAGGTCTGTTTACGCTAGCAATTTTTGATGCAATTTTTGTTGCAACTTCCAGTGCAATTTTTGTCATGCCCGCTCTGCAACTTCAAATTGCACGTGTAAACTACCTGCAACTACAGTGCGATTTTAGCGTGATGTCACTGCAATTTATATGAAACATGGTTGTTTTAAGCAGCAGCATTGGCAACAGAGCATGCGCACATGGCTTATAAACACAGATGTAGCAAAGATGGCGGCGATATAACATAATGTGTTGCAATTATTTTTTTGTTTTGTTTTTGCGATTGTTTTTGCTCCAAATTGCTCTACTCAACATTTTCTTGTTTTCAGCTGTGTCCATGGTTGACATGGTTCGCCAAGCAAGCTTGTAAACAACTGTGCACACTGCAAAATGACCCACAGGGACCTTGCTGATATGTCATTTTTGCTACATTTCTCTGAAAAATTGTCATCAAGTTGCATAAGTTTCATACATGTTCAAAACTTTTTCTCGTGCTGAAATTACACTGAAGTTGCAGATGGTTTACACCCGCAATTTGAAGTGGCAGAGTGGAAACAACAAAAATTGCACTGGAAATCGCAACAACAGTCTTGTGTAATCACTCTCTTTGTGAGCTAAGAGTTGCACCTTGATGTGAATGAATGGTGAGTAAGATTGGCCTGTAAGTGTAAACAAGAGATTTTGTTTAATGCCATCCGCACGATACTGGTGATCAATCACATCACAAGAACTTGCTTCTTCATACTAATAGTGCATAGTGTCTAATTTAGAGTGTATAGTACAAAGTGTAGTTAGGTACACTATACACTATGCTATTGAATAGTGTATAGTGCAGGATAGTGTAGAATCGTGTATAGTGCATCTATAGTGTATGCACTATTCAAGTAGTGTGATTTCTACAAGATATTCCATGAAATTGTGTTCAGTCAGAAAGAAACTTTCAATTACCTCTGAAAAGTTGTTGTTATGCCAAAACTACAAAAGGTAAGATCGATGTGATTGCAGATTTAGATTTACTTTCTTTTTCAATTTCAAATTCAAGGGTTTGACCTGACAAATTAAGCAGCTATAATTAGCACTAGTGGACCATTATTTTCACCAAAAAGTGAATTTGTATACCAAGTTTGACAGCTCCTTATTCTCTAACAAATTAACCTAATGATCTTTTTTGAAACCAATTTAGGCACATTTCCAAAATGACTTAATTTCAAATAACTCGCAGAGTGATTGTGAAAAAAACTGTATAGTGTAGTACTGGTTTGCCGATTTGTGACGCAGCATTTTGCACATTTTTCATCTTTCAAACCTGATTTTTTTACTTCTCGAACAGCTATAGCAACAGTTTGCAGCACAATAAAAGAAAATAAGAAAAACTTGCTGCTGTGTAAAAATTGCTCTTCTAGCTGAATTTTTGAAGAAATTACATCCGAAATTAATTATGCAAAATCAGCAATTTGAATTGATCACCAGTATCGTGTGGATGGCCAGACGTTAGTCTGGACATCAGTACTGGGATCCATATTTGCACTTGTTCAATCGTTGGAGACAAATATTGTCACATAAAGACAAGTAAAACGAATTGAGAACTTGTCGTGCTGGCAAGTGATATTTTGAAGTGAGTACTGCACCATATTTAACATGATTTTAGTTCTTTGAAACTATTTCTCGATCAGGACAAAATAAATTATTTTTATAATCACTTAATTTCTGGACCCAATTCCTAACACAAGAAGGCTCGTGTGTCGTTTGTCAGCTCAACTGGATTATGTAGTAAATATCTTGTTGGCACAGGATCAAAGGCTCAAATGTCTGCACTGTTGCGACATTCAACCATGTGGTGATACCTAAAAGGCGTTTACAAGCCACCTCAAAAGAAACGACTGAAAAAATGATAAATTATTATCTAATATCGACAAACTAAATATATATCTATTTATGGACATACTGTAGTCATTTTTACAAAATGAAAGAGAGGAAAACCACCACTGAGTACATTGAGAACACTGTGCTGGAAAGTTTACTGCAAAAAAAATCTGTCTTGCAGTTACTGTTTGATGGTTACCCAAGCCTCTCACTGAGCAAAACAGTAGACATGTGGAGAATCGCACACCTCATCCGACTGAGGCGTGCGATGATGTGCTATGTGCTAACTGATTGATGCAATGATCAGGGCATCTGACAGGATGCGGCGGTGCGGAATCGCATCCTATGGTAAAATCCGCATCCGCCGCATCCTGAGAGCATTTCCGCGTAATTTTGAGGAAATTATCAAGAATTATGGACTAAAAATATTAAATATCTTCTTTGTGAAGAAGGTCTGCATAGTT
>JAOBYH010222192.1:0-26509 GCA_025403525.1 Umimayanthus kanabou | reverse complement strand
TGCCCAGACAAGATTGCAATATTGCAGATACGGGTAAATCATAGAAAAATACAAAATGCGAATAGTTTCTTTCTTCATTAAAACAAGTTGTAAATAAAATACAAAGAGGAGCCCCAAATCCATAAGCCACTCAGTTTCTTGGGGTTCTTCGCCACAAATATATTTAAAAAATGTAAATATCACACAAAAAATGTACATGCTGGTGAAATGAATAAAAAAAACTCTGAGTTAAGTAGTGAATGTAATTTTTTAAAACTATCAGGTTAATATTGTTGGTAAGCGACTCAAGACAATGAAACCCACAGACCAACTCCATCGTCTAACTCGGAAGTATTGAAGCTCATCTGCATAACTTCAAGTGTATTTTGTGGACTACATTCTTTCAAGCCACAATAGTCATTTAATTCTTAACACATTTTAAAAAATGATAATCATTGTTTCAGCAATGTGCGTACATTTTGTTTAAATCAAAGAATCTGATGACCAACTGACACAACTGCGAAGCAACCAACTCCTTCGCATCTACTACAATACAAATAATCAATATGCAGCTATTTACCTATTCTGGTAGAAACGTTATAATTGCGATTTTTCCCTCAAGGGTGATCTTAATGTCAGTGTTTGTGGTTGGAAAAGTAACAGAATATTGCTGTTTCTGTTGATAACGAAGTCATTGTTTCCTAACCAACGTTTGACCATATTGTTTACAAGATGTGCAGTTTAACCTCGTTAATTCGCTTAATTTGTTAACAAGAATGTATACTTTTATGTTTTACACTTACAGAACAAGCCAATTGGACAGCTCCAATTTAATGGAAAAGGACAATTATGACTGTGTTACGAGTATCTGGTGTTTAGCTTTGTTACAAAACTTCAAATTTATAGGATAGCATCAAGTCTTAGGGAAACATTTCGAATAAACAGGGAATTCAAATTAACCGATTTAGAATGAAACAAAAAAAAATGACTTGAAAAATCAGGGGAAAATTTTGTTCAAATTTGAAGGGAATTTCAACTAATGACGTACAACTGTATATTACAAATTTTGGCTATGATGGCAACATGATTGTGCAATACACATTTTATCTGTTGTGACTAATTTTCATCATCTTTTTACAGCCTCATAACTCAGATCTTGGCTGCGCTTTTACTTTGTGCTTTGCTTCCTTTGTATTCTACCTCCAAAGCATTTGAGCCATTTTCCTTTACTGGCAGATGGCATCTGTTTCTGCAGAAGAAAACATCTAGCAGTGGCTTCAGAACCGAGCAGATACTGTTGGAGACATTCTACAAGCATTTTCAGGCCCTCTCTAGTTTCTTGATAATAAAGCCAACATGTAGAAATTGCAATATTTGAGCTTGCCAGCACACTTGCTAAATGACATAAGTTTTCATACATGTATAAGGCGATTGCATGTATAATTAAAACCCAACCCACTTTGAAGCCAAAAACTGTCACTTTTCCATATATTTGTATGAATAAGTCGACCCCCCCCCTCAATTGCGAGTGTTTTTGTCGAAATAAGGATGGCACAATGTCCTCTTGTGTAGATTTTAGAAATCGGCCAGTCCCTGGCTTAATTTTATCCAGTTGTATTTGTCAAAGAGAAAGATGGCACGATTTGCTCTTGTGTAGATTTTATTAATCAGATATTCTATCTGGTCTTTTTCAGTTGGTCTTGTCAATAAAAAGGCAGCACAATGTTTGTTTTGTTTTCGCATCAGTTATTTGGGATACATTTCGGTGCTAAAAGGTTGACTTGCAATCTTGACACTATGCCAAGCTGTACTGTACTGAGTACTATGCCATATTAGTATGAATATATATTTATTATGAGTCATTTTCTACAGGTGATGGTGCATGTGGCTTAAACGTTCACAACCTGAAGTATCTTGTCGAGTGTGTAGAACGCTGAGCAAACATAAGGGGTTGGTTATGTTTCTACTGTGAAGACATGAATGGAGCTCTGATGATATATTGCAATGGTTTCCATGATGTCGGCCATCAGGTACTAAATAAAAATTACTATAATCGTATAGGGCCCGGTGGTATGAAGAGTGGATAACTTTATCCATCAGATAAAACCCTACCCAGCGAATAAAATTGGCGCGTTCTTAATTTTGATTGGCCAAGCAAATTTTGTCCACTGGATAAAGTGATCTACTATTCGTACAACCAGGACCACAGCTATATTAAACATCTCTATTCGTGATATTGTATAAAGTAATAGTGCAAGAGAAATTTCAGTGGTTTTTTTGTATATTTCATTCACCATTCTCATGATTTGTCATGGTGTAAGCTTCTGTGAGCTAACTCGTAATAACTGACTTTGCTGGCTTCTCATTGAAATTTATCTGAACTTTGATCACTGAACGTTAAAAAAGTTTACATACAAATTATATTCCTTCAAATAGGAAATAAGTCCGATCATATGACAGAGCGATCAAGGAGCCCTCTTTGAAGAGATATGACAAATGCAATCATTTCCTCTGAAACAAGGCAGCAACGAGCTTACAGGCCAGATAGGTAGAGATGTGTGAGAAGATCCAGTCTTTGGACTGGACATAGATGTGCGAACAATTTATCAGCAGTAGGAGGTCGGTAGAGAGGAGGCTAATCTGGTGGAAGAGGAAGACAAAGGACAGTATCTGCTGATCCTGAAATAAGAGAAGACGATAGGGGTGAAACACAGCTCTCTACGACGAAAGCCAGTTACGCAGCCATCGCCAGAACACATCAGTTTCCTAATCCCAATGAGAATACAGGCAAGGCATACTTTGATCCGTATTTCAGAGATGTGTGGTATACGATTGTGACTGAAACCATCCTTTAAACAGTACTGAAGCAGCAATGTATACACCCTTATTGGAAGCATTACAAGCATTTTAGTAGCAAACGCTTTCTGCAATATGGAATAGTTTTACCTTCCCAATAATGAAGCACTTCCTAAACGTGGGATGCCAGGGTATGACAAAATAGGCAAAGCGAAAAGTTTTCTGAATACTTTGGAATGAAACTGTGAAGCTGCAAACTATGAGACCATGGTTGCTATTTCTTTCATGGTGACACACAAATTCGGTGTCCAATAACACTGAAATTTTTCATCACGTAGTCTAATGATGGAACAACACAGTTTACGAGTAAAACAAAGAAAAGAAAAAACTGTGGCCAGGAAGTTTTATTTATAAATAGCAAAGAAATGTGCGCGCTATCTAGCTCTGGTTACTACGAAAACCAACCGACTGCAACCAAAGCTGCATATCATGTAAAGATTTTATAACTCATCCTAATGCTAGAGGGCAACAGCTCAATACGTATTTAAAGTGTATTTTATGTTTTAAGTGTAATAAAATGTTTTTATAAAAATGGATTTTCAGCTACATGTACCCTTGATCAAAATGCCACCAAACAAGAAGAAAGCCCGAACCACAAAAATTGTCCAGATTAAAGCAACTTGTTGTGAGCCATTTGCATTTGCGATGGAGTATATGTGTATGTGTTGATTTGGAAGTTTGTACTTGTTCCACGTCCCCTTCCCAAGGTAAACAAAATCCTTTTTGGTATTATCCATCAGGCATAATCCTGTACTTGGAGATTCGTGACTTCACACTGACTGTGTTTACTTTCCCAGTTCAAACTTCTTTCACAGCTGTTTTCGAAAACGTCAAAACAAAGTCTCGGTAACCCAAAGCAAGATGGTTTTGTCCAAGAGGGTCAAACAAGAGGATGTAAACACATCATCTGCAAGCTTGTTGGCTGTCAAGACAAGAGAGCATGAAATGTCACAAGTTGGGTAAAAAGTAATGACATAACACGGCGCGACCACAACCAAAACTTCAAATAATTTTCATCAATCTCAATCCCAAGGCTTCGAGGTTGAAAATCTGCCATTTCCCTTGATATGCTATTTCGTTAATACAAAACCTTCCTTGCTCCATTCCTGTGTGCGGGTAAAATGTCCCTTTTCAATCAAATTGAGTCTCATAATTCAATATAAACAACAGGTTTGGCCGCTACCAGAGGATGGAACTATAACATAGTATACATTAACGAGTGCATGCTTTCAAGTAGAATTCATACTATTCTTGTCAGTGGATATCTTTTCGATAGAGTGCGCAACCTCATACATAGAAAATATATACTACAATTTGCCTAATAAAAGGAAAATATCGGGGCTTCACCTATAAAGGGAATTTCGTTTTACTCTAGTTGTACTTTCCTTGGTGAACGCAAAATTGGAGTCCTAGATACACATAGCGTATCCTCGACTTTCGAATACAAAGGTTATAGGATGTTCAACAACTTGCAGATGTACTGCCCTGATGTCCAGATTACCTGTGATAATTTTCACTGTTAATGGTAATTAGTCAGGAGCAAAAAAGTGTCTCATGTACTTCACTGACTAACAGGTGAAAATGAAAATGGAAAGCCAAACAATCCATTGCACAAAGATACAAAGATGGATAACCAAAACCTTGCAGCACAACCACAGAATGGTGTTCTCAGACATGTTACAAAAACAGAGCGTCAAGATAGTGCATGTGCAATTGGTAAACAAAATGACGCTGTAGGCTGGGCCCTTTAATTTCGAGGGCGATGTAAAGTTTGCAAATGGAAAGCGAAATGGGTACTTACTGATAATAAGAAAGAACAAATTTTCAATTATTAATTCCTTGAACCTCCTCGGAAATACAGTTGGAATATCAAAAAAAATTAACAGAATTCAGTTTTCAATACTTAGCATCGATGGCCTTTCCGACATTGTTCCCAGATAGAAAAGGTGGCCAGAGCAAGAATGCTGTATTCTCCCATACTTCAGGCAATACAGCGAGGAGTGGCACTATTATCATGCCCAATAAGGGATGGCATACCAGCAAAATAGCGGAAGTGTTTGCTCGGATGGTCGTCAAAACAAAAGAACAAAAATTGCCAACACCCACCTTGTTATGATGCCATTCAAAACTTTTTAAATATTGCTGGCTGTGACCAAAATCCTTCCGAAACACCAATTGAGGACTTTCAGGGAACAATTCTTCAAATCCCAGAACAAAAGATTATTGCAGACAAATCTATTCATGTAGTTGGCCAGTTTTTTGTATCTAACTAATGTCATATGCTGTAGATTACTATCAATATCAAGTTCAATATCAGTAAAAGCAATATCAAGTTCTTAAAAGAACTTGATATTGTTCAAAAAACCATACCAGGATCATGACAGTTCTATATTACAAAGTTTAAACTACCTGTTACAGTGCACTGACCAAAAGATTTTTCAAAAGTACCATGTATTACTTTTTAACTGGCAAGTGCTAACGAGTCACGTGTTCCTATTTTTGTTTTCAGAGAGTAACCTGGAACAAAAAAAGTATTGACGCTAAATTCCACCTTTTAACCAGTTTGTGTTTTAAATTAAAAAATTAGAAGCCCTATTTCATTATTAGACGAGGAAAGGAAAAGCTAAGGTCAGTGGGCACAGCAAATACCAAAAAAATTTTGCATGGATTCACATTTGGAAATAAGTTGTTGTATCAAAGTTTCTAAAGACGCTTGAGCAAAAGTATTATAAATATGAAGGAAAAACAATTGCCCAACACCCTTCACCCTTAAAATATCACATTCCAAAGTAGCATGTTGCAATTATAGAAATGCAACAAAATACCAAACTATACAACTAGTATCATTGAATGAAAGTATTTATTAATTACCATCAGTACTTAAGCATGCTTTATGTGTTTTTTGGAATTTGTGTGTGATGGTTAATTTTTATTTCCAAATTCACGTTTTCCAGAAAGCTACTAGATTTCGCAAAAATCAATTTACTTCAATTTAAAGCGATTGAGAACTTACATTATTTAAACAAAAAGAGACAAAAACAAAACATAAACAAAAAAAAGAAATCTAACCCTTATTAACTACTACTGATCCTACTAACATGGGGTTAAGGATCACTTGAGGTATCCAGCACGCGGTGACGCAAATATATGGTCATTCAAAAGACCACACTAGGCTCTCCTGTGTGAAGACCATCGATGTACCTACCCGAGGTAACCCTGTTTTAGCAGAACACTGGCAGATCGACTTAGGTTGGCTTCTTTTGTTGAAGATGTCTTTTACGTGTCAATCGAACGTCAAAAGAGAAAGACTGAACCCTATTTGTTTGTAGATCAGTGATTGGGTTTTAAATTAAGCTTGTTTAAAATTCACTTGCATTTGTGAAGTCAATTTGAGAAACTTTTGGATGTTAAATATTTCGTTCCTGCTCACAAACAAACAAACAAACACAGTGTTCTCAAGTTGTCACATCCAGTGTGAGCACAAAATGATAGGCAAATGCTGCACATTCATTCTTCATTAAAAGAAAAATACTGAAATACGAAAATTAATAAAAGGGTAGAACGAGAGCTTTTCACAACTGAGGTGTTTGCTTTCTAAATTCTGCCACAGAATCTGTCGAAGAATACCCAAAATAGCTTGTTTGTACAGACACAATTTCTTACCTTTATTTTGCTTGGCCACGTGCTCTAGCGTCATTTGTATGTATCCAAATATGTAATGGTAATAGGACTGAGTTGAGTCCAATTCGGTCTGTTATCATTACGAGAGATTTTAAATAAAATTGGATGATCCAATTTGTTTTAAAATCACGAGTAATTATAACAGACTGATTTGGACAACGCGAAGTCCTATTACCAATTTATTATAAAAATAACAATTTTCGAAAAAACAAGACAAAAAATCAAGTAAAAATTTGCACCGCCAACTAAACACACAGGCCTGGGCACCAACTCAAATTCTTTGTTTGTTGTTTGCCGCCATTTTGAAGTAAAAGGACAGGCAAGTTTTGTTTGTGAATCTTGCACTGTGTTGGGGTGTTTAGGAATATTCCGTCAAGTACATTGAGCAGATTCTTCAAAACAGGAAGTGTTTTTCATTTCTCAGCAATTTATCCTATATATAACCCCAAAGTTTACAAGAAATCTTCATTGAACTAAAAATGAATCAACGATGCTTTTGCGGGGATGTGAGCCCTTGACCAGCGATAATTGGGCCTACTCGCCGGTAACTCAGGCTATTTATCTTCCCATGAAAGACCAGTCGGAAGCTTTTTGTTGTTCAGCTTTGTGTGGAAAGTGTTTTGAAGCGATTGGAGCCAGATATTGGAGTGAACGAAGCACATATCTATCGGCGGCCGAGGATGTGAAAGAGACTGACTTTCACAAAGACCAAAACATTTACAAACATATGGAACGGTGAATTTGGGGCGGAAAGCACTTGTTTACAGACTATGAAAAAAATTATTTGCATTTGGAAAAAAGAAAATTGAAAAGTATTTGACAGAGATTTAATTTTGATCAGATGATGGATTCACCCAGCCCAGCTGGGTGAGTTCTGTTCGTTGCGTGATAATTTTCAAGCCTGTGACTGGTTCATGGGATGCAAAGTAAGAATCTGATTGGTTTATTCAACTGTAACAGGTGTCCGATAACAAAGTGTTGTTATCAGATAGTACTGCAAACAGATTAGGGAAAAATAGAGTTCTGAATGAGCCAATCAGATTTGAGGAAATTGTTATTTTTATAATAATTCTTGTAAACAGCGTATTTGAGTTATATCGTCACTTCGCGCCACTTATAAAACCAAAGCAAGTGTTGTAGACCTAAAATCCTAATTAAAAACCTCTGATTTTAGTTGTCTTGTTAATAGACGAAACACGTCAGAGAATAAAAGTTGTCAAATCAACAAACTATGGTCCATATGCTGCTCACTTGTTGTTGTTAGAATATTTTTGGTCATGCTCGACAAGGCAACAAAAGCCAACAAACTTGCGTTTTCCTCAAATGGACGGCTTATGCTCAACAGTTCTTTACAATCCACTTTAGATTTTAAAAAAGAGTTACAGAAGTTTGAAATTAATTTGTTCGATTTTGGATTTAAATGGCTCCAGATATTTGTGCTTAAAAACCGCTTGGGCATGCATTAAAATGTTGCACTTGTTTATTAGCTAATTTATTAGTTTGTCAGTTAATTTAGCTAATTTATTAGTTTGTTTGCTAATTTTAACACTAGTTTGTTAGCTAATATTTGTTAGTTAGTTTCTTAGCTTCTACAAGTCAAAGTGCAGTGGTAGTCATAGTTCTAATGGTGATGTTCGTGACAGCTTTGAGAGTTTAACTAAGGATCCTGGTGGTGGATTTTTATCAGGATTATCTACATCCAAGGTACAGGAACTGGAAAGTCATTTCACCATGAGAAATACACATTCCAAACAGATCCAATCATATCTGTTAGTACATCAGAGGAAAGAAAGCACCTCAGACAATTCTGAAACACCACCTTTAGTAAAAGACAGGGTTGCCACTGTTAACTGGATGTGAAATTCAAGGGTTTTTCGAGGTTTTTCGAGGTTTTTCAAGGGTTTTTCAAGGGCCTTCTGTTCCAAAAAAGCTTTATTATTCTGTATATTAATTCAGCAAGGAGCTTTACAAGATTTGCTTCTGGGGAAAAATCGAGCCTCCAGTTTTGCTTTCATACTTTGTTACATTGAAGGTATTATGTCCGGTTATGACAAACAGCTTATTTTGACTATTTTTTCAGTTAAAGGTGAAAAATTTTGCCCATTCCAGGATTTTCAAGGACTGCAACCCAAACTCAAGGATATTCCAGGGCCTGGAGTTTTCTTTTGCCAATTCCAGGACTTTCCAGGATTTTCAAGGACCGTGGCAATCCTGAAAAGAACTGAAAGTCACATCAGCAGCTAATTCTAAAGAGTGGGGAGCTACAGCAAAGGAATTAAAATCGCGATAAAAAACAAAGCACATGAACAATGTGTGCATAGGTGCAGTCCCAACTTGCATGACAGCACCACCCTATTGGGCAATGCCCCATTTTCCATGCGCATGACAACAGCCTGCATGCAAAGTTGTAACAGCTCCAAAGATTTGGAGAAGCACTCCGCCAATGATACAGAGTGCATCGGGCTTCTCTGGTTTCAAGTCTTGGAAACCAGAAGGAAAAAAAAGGAAGCGTCATCATCACCAGAACATTATGATAAGATGGAAAACGATTTTTATGCAAATAGGCCTGGTAAGGATAAATTTTCTATCAGTAAAATCTTGTAAAAAACAAACAACAAATCCCTAGTTCTTATGGTCGCTACATAAATATATTAATTGTGATGATAAAATTATCAAATTTCAATTTTCTCGGTTTTTGCATCTGTCAGCTGTGCTTTGGCAATCTGTTAACCAACATAGTAGTGAAATACCATCAAACCACCTAACCAGACATATTGCCAACATGATGCAACAAAAACAGGTAGTGGGCCTGGGAGGATATAGCAACAATCCCTTGTTTTCTTGGATGGAATTGTGATTAACAATATAAATGAAGATACTTTATGTGATCGGTGTCCCAATACTCCCAAGGGCCATTCCATGTCAAATCACCAATACAAACTAAATATTGAACTCACACCAGTCACAAGATTTTTATAGGGTACTGTAAACACACTATTTGAAACTTAGAATATTTCAGTCTCAGTGAGCGATTTCTTTGCAATACGTTTGTAATTTCGTTGAACAAATTCAAAATCCTGTGACTCTGAGCCGACTTTTTAGTGGTTTAAAATGTTTGTCTTGCGTAGACCAAGATGATCCAATGTTTGTCTACTTTATGAATTTGATCCGCAGCTTGTTTGATTGACATCCACGAAAAACTAATTCACAAGTTGAAAACAGCTTGTGTTAGCGATATCTGCCAAAGTCTCCAGTGAAAACCCGCCAAATTTAAAAGTGCAAGTCGTGCAAAAGATACAAGGCTAAGTTAAATAATATGAAAGACAATTTGAAAATTAGACGGAACTCGGTAATTTCAATAAACCAAAGGAAAAAACTGTGAAGGTGTTGAATCAAAAGCCCCAAAAAAATAGAAAATTGTATATCAAGGTTAAGACACGAGTTAAGCACCTTGGACACATCTCAAGAACTTGCCCACACCAAGAAAGCCCTTACCTCTGCTGAAAAAAGAAATAAGAAACTAAAGCAATACCACAAAGAGAAAAAGTCTGCAACTGTGAAAAGGCTCTCGGTGGAGCATGAAGAGGTTACAACTGTTCTAAAAGGGAAACTGCTCGAAAGAGATGAAGAAATAAAGAAGTTACAAAATGAAAAAATTGTCTTCGAGGAGCAGGTTAAAAAAAATTCAATCAGAGGTAAAAGAGACAATGAGTAGATGGCAAGACTTATCCTTCAAATTTGAGAATAATGGTAAGTTTATATTAGCATTTTCATTTAACCCTTGAGTCCCAATACAACACTACAAAAATTACTGGTGTTATGATGAGAATAGGGAAATTGAACTTGCCTCTTCATGGTCATACATATTGTGGAAACTGGCAGCTATGTATTATAAAACAAAACAAGGGACTTGCTCAGATGAAAGTTTGTTCACTTTACAATAATTTTAAATATTCTAGGTATTTCATCCCCTCGCCCAGCTTTAATCTCCCCAATCCTTGAATGTTTTCAGAGGCCTTCATTTTTCTAGTCTGTTGGAAGGCATTTATTAAAGAAGATGTTCAGATGAGAAAATATGTTACAAATCTATACAAGCAACATGTGTTGTAACAAGTAAACTATATTTTTAAAGGTGTAAAATGCGATTGTGAGTCAATCCCCAACGAACAATATCCCGACTCTAATCAAGAAATTTGCAATCCGATTTAGCTTGTGTTTGGATGTGCCCCACAGAACCACAGTTGAGTCGATGACAAGAGAGCTTGGTGCAGTCATAGAACTGCAAGCATTTGAAGCTATTTTGCAGACAAGTGACTACACACTTGGTTTCAACGCAACAACACAGGAAGGTGTGCACAAAAACAGTGTGCACATCACAACGGCTACCGACTGTTTCGCAGTTGCTGTGGACTCCATCAACAATCTTGCAACTGTTTTCTAATACTGAAGAACAACCAGTCAGAAACTAATAGAGAACATCACCAACACAATGACTGACCAGTGTGCTGCGTATCATGCCTCAATTGTACCGTTGAATGGATCCTGGGTGAAAATTTTGAATGAACTTAACTGCCACCTTCACCCACTGGACACTATTGCAACAGAGGCACGTAGTGGCTTGAAGAAATACGAACAAAATGGAATCAAGGGGAAAGTCAGAGGAACTGATTGTATAGCTGCCAACATTGTCCTGCAAATCAACAAAATGCGATATAAAGATGGCAAGGGGGAGCCACGTGGCTTTACAACTCTCTCATATGCAGAAGGGATGCCACCTGGGGTTCTTCATCGATATCCCAGTAATCGGAACCATGTTATGTTCCACATTGCTGAAGTGTTGGTAGGGCAATACGAGAGGTTTTTTTAAGAACCTTGAGACTGGAACATTACAAGGTGGTCTTCAAGGGAGCATCAAGAGCGATATGAGTACCACTACAGCTAATGTTCAGTTTCAAGTGCTAGTCCTCGTAGGTAAATTGGTGACCGACCATTGGATGAAGAAGTTTTATACATCTGCAAGTGAACAGATTGACCATCTTGATGAGCTTAGGATTGTGAAGGATGTTGTGGCAAAACTATAAAGGAAAAGTTTGAGTTGCCAATTGATCTCCTCGCATGCACCAATGATTTTTTTGAGAACCCTTTGCAGCCAGGCATTCATGAGAAACTTGTGAAACTAAGAAATCCACCAAAGGCTGAATCTGTGTTTAGGCCAATGATGACACCCTGTCTAAAGTTGGTTGTGACAGTTTTGAAAAGGCAGTACAGCAGGAACTGCGAGAAGAAACAAAGTCTGCAAGGTCACACAACATCGTCACTGAAGAAGTTATGGGTATGTTTAGCGCTACAAAGAAAGCCCCAAATGTAAAAAGAACTGAATTGTAGACTGTTTACATGGACATTGCAAAGAGACAAGACAATCAATTTTGAAGGTCATAAAGCTGGGAAAACAGTTCCTCAGAATCGTGGACAAATGTTTCCCTAGAGGGCATCCATTAAGACCTATCTTCAACAGAAATAGGCCTAAAACTTTTGAACAGTTGCAGGTCGAATTTTAAATCCGTAATAGACTCTCACAACAAGAACATGAGCGAAAAGCCTACAAAAGACGAGAGAAAACGCAACTGCCGAAAGAAAGAACCATGCGCACTGCAAAGCCAGTGTTTGTCAAAATCAAAAACTCGGTATGTGACAAAATTGTTGTTAAAAAATTTTGAAATAGCTAAGCACTCGTGTGTATCTATAACTTAAAAAAAACGAAACACTCTTATGAACTCACTTCTAAAGTCCTTCCTTAACAAGTGGAGTTGAAACACTGTACCCCGCCAAAACAGATCTGTCTTAACTTAAACAATGACTTGATCTAATCTATTTAGTTTGCTATACTTGCTCCAGTTACTTCAAGAATTGTCGAGCACTCTTTGAAGATTTACTGAATGCATTTCACTTGGAAATCAATTTTTTGAACATGTATAGAAAATGAGAGGGCGTTTATTTAAAGAAGTCTTGCTACCAAATATATACATATACATACACCTCCCACCAATAAGAACGCGGCTTCCAAGAGGTGCGCTACTACTGCAAAAGTAGGTCTTGGATGAACAGGTTTAAATATATTCTTAGTACAGTGTATGCATAAAGTTCAAACCGGTATTATGTTTTTCAAAAATTAGAAATGTTTCGAGTTAAAGATTTGATTTTCTATCTTTTATCCTTGTCAAATATACAGATGGATTAATTAACATTAGGAAAGAATTGGCCCACAACTACAAGTAACGCGAAACATGGTCAGAAACTAAGCTCGAAGTGAAAAAAGTTGGCTCCAGACGAGAGCAATTTAGAGCAACTGGTGGAAATACCTATACTGAGCTTTAATTCTCTAGATGTTTCTCTGATCAAGGTGTTTTTCAGTAAAAGAGACAAGCTGAAACAAGGGAAGAAGAGGCTCAGACAAGCTCATACAGAGTTGCAGATAGTAGCACGCCAAATTAAATGAGCAGGATCCGGAAGAGACAACTGTTGATGAAGACAGCTGCCAAGAGTGCAATGATTTTAACTGATTTGTCGCATTGTTAAAGGAAAAAGTCAGAGATGTGGGAACAAGGCATGAAAAATAACCTTCAACGCTTACTCGACACAGTTGGTCTGTAAATAAGGTGAGTAAAGAATTTGATGCCACACCCAAGAAAGGTAGAAGCCTGCTAAAGGATACCAACGAGAAAGTAATTGTCTATTACGAGTCTTACGAGTTTTCTCGCAATGTCCTGGAATGAAAGCGTTGCTTTAGGGGATGAAAATGACGATAAAGTTTACAAGCAGAAACAGTTGCTTTAGTCACTTTTTGTTCTCTTTAAGGAAAAGCACACCAAAACTCATTGGCTTTTCAAAGTTCAGCCAACTACGACCAAAATGGTTTACCCTAGTTACTGCTTCCGGAACATATTGTCTGTGTTCGTCAGTGATATCAATGACAAACTTGTAGTTGCCGCCCTTCCAGAGAAAAAAAACGTTGATTATAAAATGTTATTGAGCAAAATTGTCTGCAACCTTGAGAATCATGACTGCATGATTCACTTTCACTGTCCAGGAAAAGATGCACTTCATGAATACTTAGCAGATTTGATTAATTCTTATGACTTTGATTTAGACAACAATTTTTGTTACAAACCATGGTGCAGACTGACAGAAGCAAACTTAACGAGCCTCAAAGTCACCACTGAAGTATTTGCTTCTACAGCCACTGACATATTTGAGAGTCTTCAACAGCATCACTTCACAGCCAAGGCACAGAAAGCCTCAGTCAACAAGAAGCAACATTCTGCCAGACTTTGTAGGTAATTAACTACAGCTTTGTTGTACAAGATGCTGTCCAAGGCTATTAATGGAACAGCAGCCAAATTACCCTGGATCCTTTGTTGTATACTTCAGGGACTGAAGAACTACAAAACCTGCTATTTTAGTTAGACCCATTAACCCTTTCAGCATAAAACACGATTTTAGTCATGTTGACGTCATATGCAAGAATGAGAACGATAGACAACAAGACGTGATAGAAAGTCCAGAAAAATGCAATGTATCTGCAGAAAACCTTCGGAACAGTTCATTAAACTTATTTGAGGATGACAAAAGTCACTTGACTCTGAGTAAAACCAAAACATCGGGGCTTGCGGACAATGAAGACCAATGCCAAGTACAAGGTTATAAATTACAAGATGCAACTATATTGTCACAGCCCATGTCTGCTGTTGCTACCTGTAGTTCCTGCCGAAAAGCAAGTAGTAAACTACAACTGTTACAAGATAACAGACGTACAAATGGTTTGGCAGAATATTTCTTTCTGAAATGCAACCAGTGTGGACACGAAACTACTCTGGACAACTGCAGTAGACTTGGAGGGAAAGGGGGAGGAGCATATGAAATAAATAGGCGCTCTGTCATTGCTGCACACCATATGGGTTTTGCAGGAGAATGGACCTGCTGCCACACAAGGGCCTCCACAGTAGCAACTGCCTGCGCCTTGACCTGTTTTACCTGGTCATTGTATGCCTTTGATGTAGTAGATTGTGTGACGCAGCAGAAAGGTTGACGTCGAAGATAGCAGACGAAAACCCAGACAAGATACATATAACAGATGATGGAGTATCTGTTGCTGTTCTTACAGTAGATGGAACTTGGTAGAAACAAGGCCAGGCCATACACCTTTTTGGTTAGAACGGTTGAAATCCTTGACTATGTAATGAAGTATGTGTTATGTTATTCATCACTGGTGCAGGCAGCACTGCACTACTAATAAGAAATTGTGGTGTACAGCCTGGTATAATTTTCGCACGGCTAATGCTATAAAGAAAATAAGAAGCAAATATCAGAAACAAAGGCGAGGTCGAAGAGCTAAGGCCAAGTCTTAGGCTGACAAAATTGCTTATGACCCTGGATCATTTGGTGTTGCTTCAAAGCCTGAAAAAGCCAACACAAGACAAAGAGAAGTGACGTCAATCAACAGTATATGGGGGTGTAAGTACACACCAGCAACATAAAAGAACTGTGGAAATAGAATTTGTTGCACCAGTTTAGAGGTTAATACACATTAGCGTAAAACAAAGAGGGCTAAGAGACACTAAGAGGCATAAAAAGAGTGTACTGGCTGGACTCTTATTGAGCACTTTGGACCTTTCAGAGAGATCACAATACCATTGTCAGATGAGAAAAAAATAGCCCATAGGAATTATTAGTGCAAAATATGGGATAAAAAATTTTTAATCTTTAATAACTCAGTTTTTTAAATTTTGTGCCATACCAGTCATAACTTCCAGAATATTGTAAGTTTGCACTGCATGTTTAAAATATGAAGTTCTTTGTTTTGATATATCAACTTTTTGATATTTTGTGATGTGCATTTATTGCTATGGAAAGTGTTTTTCCATAAAATTCTTTAAATTCCATCATTTCAAAACATAGCTACCAATCCACTAAATAGTTTCACCAATTTGCAAGAGAAAACCTTGCCGAAATCTTGCTGTTAAGGTGAACAATAGTTTTATGTTAAACTAGCGTTGCCATGACAACAGTAATGCACAATGCCAAAAGTGCAGCATCAGCAAGTCAGGCCAAATTTAGAACTGATTTGTAGAATACCAAATTAGTTACTCCACTCATTTATTTTATGTCTTGAAAGGGTTAACGACAACCTTAACAACTTAAATGAAGATGATTCAAGTCTTCCCGAGCTACCTACTCTCCAATCATCCCACAACAGCGAACAAGGCAGTAAACAGGAAAATAATACTGCTAATGAAGTCTTCTAGTCCTTGACTCCCAAACACACCTAAGGGAAAAAGCTTCGTGGAAAACGATCAGAGCTACTCCCAGTTGGATCAGCTGACCTTTTTGTCAATGACTATGCAGCATTACAATCTTTCAACATCAATCTAAACGAAACCCTCAAAAAGGTTCAGAATGCTGCATCAATGGTGGGTGGTGTTAAGTGCTGCTGACAAAAGTGTTAGCTCACGGCTGTTTCGAGGCGGAAATTAAGTCTAGTTTGAGCCCACGCAACATGTGGTCAGTAAACACTACATGAGACCAGAATTTGCTTAGCAATGGAGACAACGCCTTTGTTTATACCTCTGCAGCACCCAAAGCCTTTGTCTTTCAGCCAATAGAAATAGACCTTCTTGGGGGTATTGCACCATTGAACACGGCAAAATGGCGGCCAAGGAGCTGGTGCATTGCTATTCTGTCGAAAACCGGATTCCTTTTGCTTAAATTGCGGCGAAATGGCTGTTCAAACAGTATGAATATTATTTCAACGGTTGTAACTTGTCTCTAGAATGCTTTTAGAAAGCGTGATTTGCCAAGAACCATGAAGTTTGGTGAGGAAATCCCCAAGCTGTCCGTGATAGAGTGATCGTTCATCAACATTTTCCATTGGTAAGTATTTTCTCAGGGACGCTTCATTTTTATAAAAATATTATTTTCCGTGACCTATTTTTGCTTAGAAACGGTCCAGTGATCACCATGTAGGGCAAAGCTTCTCGTATAACAACGATCTAGGCGAAACTCAGGAAAACTTAACTGGGCTGCGCTGGAGTGTTTTGAAATATTTTAATATTAAAATATCGTTCTCGGGGAATAAGAAAATAGAAACCAAGTATTTGATACACTTTAAGGACAACTTTTTATTTACAGTTATTTACAGTGGAGATTTGTTAAATCAACTGAAGTTTCATTCCTGTTCTACGTTCTTTCTTTTCTGGTTTCTGGGTACCACTTGTGGAACTATGGCCCTGTTTTCTGGTTCGTTAATCAAGTGATGTATTTCGAGCATCTGCTTCAAGTAGGCAGTTGCTGGACTAACTGCAGCGAATCATCTGGCCAGCACGTTCAGCTCTTGGTGAACAGATTCACCTCCTTGCTCCCCAAGAAAGCCAAGTGGAAGCCGCCACTTTCTGATAAATCGTACGGTGTGTGCTTCAAGGAAGTGCATTTTCGGTTGAACTGATTTCCCTTCGAAGTTTCCACGGCAGAAGGCCATGAGATCAATGGATAACACTGCTTGTAAGTGCAAAGTTATACTTTCTAGTTTCTGCATCCTGACTCTCTATACATATATCTTGTAATATTTTTTAAAAATTAGTTTAACTTCGATAATAGAGTTATGGGAAATATACTATTCGTATCACGTGCTTTTCACTAAAAATATTAATCAACCTGATTATTTATAATAAATTAAATAAAACACATTAATGTTCAGCAATCAGAAAAATAATATAATGCCACTGATATATTTGAACTATTAAATTACCGAGGAGTTTTATTTGCTCATCATTCATTGAAAGTCCACCATTGTATTTATCAATAGTTTGCAAATAGCTGAAACAGATTCAGGTACTTGTCTTGTTGGGCTTTAGCCTCATCCGCCAGTTCTGGGCACTCTTTCTTCGCCACTTCAAGTATCGTACAACACATCTTGGGGATATTTTCAGGCTGTGGGGTTGAAATATATATTTTTTAAATTCCAGGTTAATGCACATTGACTAAAAATTGGTTATTTCATTGGTTTTTTCAACTTTAAGATTACCCTGAGCAGTTTGTGGACGTCATTGCCATTGAAGCTGTTGCTGTGGAAAGCGTTGCAGCAAATTCCCATATCAGTGAGGACTTTGTCTTGTGCTTTGTAAGCATAACCTGCGTGCTTGCGGAATGCAGCACTTGATCTTGCTGCCTCTGCTTTTTCGTGCTGTGGTGAAAACACATAAAAATTACAATATGAAGGTATTTAATCACCATGCATTCAGAAATACACACCTCAGTAATAGCTTTTTGCTGTGATGTGTGGGCTTGGGTTAGCACCTGAACAATTAAAGGGTTTGGGTTAGCTTCTGTGTGGACAGTATTGCCATATGTCAGTAGGGCAGTAACATAGTCAGAGGTTGCTTGGGCTTCTTCTTGGAGTCGGTCTGCTTCCTTCTCATGTTCTCGGGCTGTTATAAGGGCAGTGTTGTATTGTATGAAGTCTGATCCCATTTCTTCTCCCTTTCCAGATTTGATTTGGGCTATCTTGACATCAAGTGCTTGGCAGTCATCCATCATTAGATCATAAAAGTTCAAGAAGATGCCAAGGCTGATGTGAAGTCCTGGGATGCAGATCTAGATAATAAAGTAGAACAATAGTTAACTAAGTATTGTTTGTAGTCAACCTCCACAACATTTCTAATTTATTGATATTCTAGTGGTAGATATAAACTTATTCTGCCTTCACCTGATCAATTGATATAGGCAGAAGATACTCGAGGATAACATTACAGTAGTCCTTGGCCTTCTTGATGTTCCCACCTCCCTTCTCAAAGAACTCTGCTAGCCTCTGACGAAGGAGCTCCAAGGTACGGGGGTCACTGGGGCTTTGGTCTTCCACACATTTATTAACTCTTGAGCCAATATGGTGCATTACAAGCAGCAGTGACGACCTATTGAACATAAACATAGGGGTGGTTGGTGTTCACTGGAAGTCTGTAATTAATAAATTGGCGATAATACAGTCATTATAGTTGCCAGTAACAAAAAAATTTAAATTACATAATTACCATTTGGTCCAGATATTCTCATAATCCTGCCAAGGAACTCCTAGTCTCCAAACAGGAAGAGGACAAAAGATTTCCCCCTGTTACAAATAAAAATATAAAGTATTACTAAGAACATTGGAGTAAAATTCATACAGGTACAGTAGTAAAAATAGAAGTTAGAAATTCAGTATTAAAAAATAAAATGGGAAACAATCATTTAAGAAATATTTTCTTAGCATACTTCCACTTCCTGTTTGTGAGAGAATTGAGTTGGTCCACATAGCGCTGTGTGATGGTGCGAAGGTTGTTTCTAGTATCTGTGTGTATCTAGTATCTAGTATGTGGGGGAGGGGGGGAGAGGGAGGAAGTGGCAGCAAATAAATAACAGGGAACATTAAAAAAAGGGCTAACCTCCCTAACTGCCTGACTTGGAACCATGTCAATCCCCCATTCGTTTGCACAGCCAGGGCCTGTTTGGATGGGAGTTCCAACACGAGCTGCCTTCCAAGAACTTTGCGCAGAATTTTTTCGCATTCTTCCCTTGGAGTACCCTTCAGCACGTCAACCAAGACGATTCCAGTTTGCCCTTTGCTAACACTACTTCTAATACTCTGCATGTTTCTTGTTCAAGTGCGACGATGGCGGAAACTAACGTCAGTTGTCGGCTTTTGGGATTGTGGAATGTGTTGCAGAACAATTGGCTGACAAAAGTAGTAAATTGAGCAAAACTATGAGTTCTATGGCCAAAAAATACGCACGACCAGTGAATACTGAATGGATATAAATTATGAAATGAATCTATTTCTTACCTTTCCACCTGTTCTACACTCCACCTAGCCTTCCTTATTCTCCTTAAGCTTGGCCTTTATAAACAGCATCCCACATGCCTCTGACTCTGCACTGATTTTCCCTCACGTAGTTCTTGTATCACCTTGCCCAATGTTTTTCCGAGGATGAGATTTGTGGGATGGGTGGAGTTAGCTTTTCTGAATTAACTTTGTCAGTAGTAGTAAGGTCACAAGTATGGTTTTGACAGTCTTGGTAATTTTTGCACTTTGCAATCTGCAGCTCTTACACCAAATTTTCTGCTCGTAAATTGAATGGAGTGAGAATCTCATTAGTGGGCTGATGTCCATAACTGTCTTGATCTCTGATTTGCAGATGGGGCATGTAGAGTTTGGCGCAGTTTTTAATACTTACTTGAAGCATTTGGCACAAAAAATGTGCTCACATTTTATTAAAACTGGCTTGTTGATCAGCTCCTGGCAGACAGCGCAGAAGGCGTCTTTCATAACCAGTTCACTGGCCTCGAATAAGCTACTGAAATTGTCACTGCGTAATGACAGCTGTTGTGTGGCGATTTCTTCAACTTTGGCGACGAGTGCCTGGGCGTTCGAGTTCTTCCTAGCATTTGGTTTATTTGGAGATGCACTCTTTGGAAGTGATCGCCTTTTTTGCTCGGTCTTCCACCTTCTTAAGTCTGGAAACAATGGTGCAAGTTTTGTAGTTCCCGTCATCGGAGTGCGGCTCCCATTCGACTGCTTCGCGTGACTGGGCCAAGTAACAGGGCAAGCACAGTCGAGGAGGGTGAATGCCATCTTTGTCTTTCTCTACTTGGATTTTGAACTGATTTTTCATCATAGATGGATTTGCCCTACATTTGTAACAGCTTCGTTTGTACATTTTGTTGGATTTAGAGGGTTTGCCCACAAAAGCAAGATAAACAGTGAGCATGATGTTCCGCCATAGTGACACAAGGTCACTATTGATGATTTATACCGATATTAAGTTGGATCGTTCGGTGGTAAAACGCGTCTTTAAGAGAACGAAACCTTTTGAAATAACTAAACGATAGATGACTTTGATTGGATGGATAGCTTGTTAAACTAATGAAACTTGACAAACACGGCTTTTTAATTTCAAAGTTGCTTTATTTATGCAAGTTGCGTTTCCGCCGCCGACGCCATTGCTTATAATTCGTAACCGGGAAAATACGAGAACAACGACTGCACCTAAAATTTTATCACCTACAAGATGACTTAATTACTGTGGTATTACAAATAGCTATGTATCAGAGAGTATATCCATCAACACTTGCAGTTTCAATCACGTTTTATAAGCAAATGCAAGACTTTCCTAGCATCGCGTCCTATCTCTGTTTGTTTTTAACTAATTTATAACTTGACGGTTACGTTATCAGTTAACAAACTGGGTCGCTAACTTAAAGTTCCGCTCTTGGGCTGTCTGGAACAGCCGTGCTTTTAGTTTTTTAAGTTTGGTAATTCAAAAAAATAATTGTGTATTTTCAAAGCTGAAAAAGGCTTTGTTGGTGTCACAGCCATGCGGTAATACAATATGGAGTTGGGGTCACTTGGTCTGCGTATCAATTTCAATAAGATAAAAGTCTGCAAAGTTCAAATGTTATTTGTGTCCCAAAGTTTTAAGTTCAAAGGTTTTATATTCAGTTTTTGTGAGCGACTTGGCCGGTTTTGGTGGTGTAGATTTCTTTTTTCTTGCGTTCTGCTACAGCGGCTGGTCTTAAGTGGGTTGGCAG
This sequence comes from Umimayanthus kanabou, assembly GCA_025403525.1. NCBI lineage: Eukaryota > Metazoa > Cnidaria > Anthozoa > Zoantharia > Parazoanthidae > Umimayanthus > Umimayanthus kanabou. The sequence continues at coordinate 5,380 of JAOBYH010222192.1, read as the reverse complement.
TCACGTGTTCGTAGAAACGTTTTACAATAAGAACCGTAACAAGCATACTTATTAAAGACAAAAAAGAGCTAGGTAGATTAATATCTGATATGTCATCATTTCACTTGCAGTGTGGATGCTGTCGATACTGGTGTTCGTCAGTTTGATGTTTCGGTTATTTGGTTGTCCAGAAGAGAATACCGTTCATCAGTTTAATCGTTTTGTTCAAATGTATGGGCGCCGGTATCTGTAATGATTCAACATGCAGTTTAATTATAAGATAGTCAATAACGGAGTTCCAAGGAACATATTGCACGACAAGTTGAGGGAGCAGGTGGAGGAGGCAATCGAGAAAACAAAGAAATCATTTCTGGAATATATGAGAGAAGGTTCCGACTGGACGAAAAAGTTCATTTAGATACTGTATTGTCAAATACGCCCCCCTGGCTGGCAGCAGTTTTACAGGCACCCCAAAGAAGCTACAGAATACCAAAGCGATTGTTAATGTGCAAAACAACGACATGAATTGTTTTGTATGGAGTAGTCTTGCTGCCCTTCATCCTCAAGATCAAAACGCACAAAGGGTTTCTAAATATCAACAATATTTGCACAAAATAAACGTTGAGGGAGGAACTTTTTCCAATCTATATCTGAAAACAATCCTTCGACCATCATGTGAACCTTCTGATCTCATAAGGAACTATCAGACACTACTAATAATTGCCTGATCAATTATCTCAATCGCCTCTTTTCTTACCAATCTTACCAATCTAAGCACAACGGGCAAGCATACTACTGTCATTACTACTTCCATGGCTTCATCCGAGAAGACCTTCTGAACGCCCACCTTCCCCACTGTCAAACCCATGGTCCCCAGAAGACCAAACTCTCTGATGAAGAAAACGACACCCTCCAATTTAAAGATTATCATAGGAAATTAAAAGTGTCCTTCCCCATTTATGCTGACTTTGAGAGTCTGACATTCAAGATCTATACTGTTTCAGAAGATCCATCTACCTCCTCCACTAAAAGTATCAGCACCATCAATCCTGTGGCTTCTCCTAATTGGTCGTCTCCCAGAAAGAACATTATTAGTTGAGGTTACACATGGCTTATTTACCGTGGTAAAAGGGCTCTTTTATCGTGGTAAACTGCTCTACCGTGTGTGACCAACATTACCGGGGGAAAATGCGCCGTGGTATATTTCCATAGAATTTACGGTGACAAGTACCGAGCTAGTGAGCAGGGTTTTTGAAGTACCCAAGGTGAAATAACCAATCGGGTAACAGATTTTGACAGATGCTTGGAATTTACTGCCAATTTTATGAATTTGCTGAGCCGTTTAACATAATTACTGGTGTATGTGTGAAATTCTAAGACAAAGTCAATGCGGTAAAATTCACCATGGTAATTTGCTTTCTCGGAGCATGTGCAACCTCAGCTATTGTAAAGCCCCTGTCGTCTACTGCAGTTCTGATGCCATTGACAAATTCCTCGAATCCCTATTGAAAGAAGAAAAAGAAATACAAGAAATCCTAAAGACTGTTGTCCCCATGACTATAACTTCTGACCAAGAACGAGAATTCCACCAAGCCCTAAACTGCCGTATATGTGAAGAACCTCTAGGAACTGATCGCATTCGTGATCATTGTCATTTGAGCGGTAACTTCTGTGGAGCGGATCACGATGATTGTAACCTTAATTATAAATTCACAGGAAGAATCCCTGTCATATTCAACAATCCCGTGGCTACGATTCCCATTTGTTGATGGAGGGCCTTGAAAAAGTAAAGCATGAAGAAGTTAACTGTATACCTAACAACATGGAAAAGTGTAACTCGTTCTCTATCGGCAAACTGGATTTCGATTCTCTTCTTTGGGAAGACTTGTCACTAACCTCGCCAAAGAAGGTTCAAGAAAATGTCATTACTCAAAGAAGTACTATCCCAACCAAGACTAAGTCAAACTTCTACTCCGTAAAGGAATTTACTCGTATGACTATATGGACAACAAAAACAAATTTTTAGAGAAACGTCCTTGCCCCCGAAAGACGCCTTTCAGCTAAGGGATGAGGAAATAAGCATTCAAGACTACGCTCATGATCAGAAAGTATACTACCTTCCATCTCAAGAATCTTGGTGAACACCACGACCTCTATCTCAAGTCTGATATTCTTCTCCTGGCTGTCGTGTTTGAGAACTTCCGGAATATCTGCCTGACCTATTATGAACTTGACCCATGCCACTTCTACACCTCACCTGGACTTGCGTTGGCTGCCTGTTTGAAAATGAGTCAAGTGGAATTAGAGCTTCTGACTTATCCTGACATGTACCTATTTTGTGTAGGAGGGATTGAGAGGTGGCATCTCCATGATCAGCAACCTTTACAGTAGAGCTAACAACCCCTATGTACCTAGCTATGATCCCAACAAAGGCACCAACTACATCCCATATCTTGACGCTAACAACTTCTATGGTGAGTGTAATCTCTTTTCTTTTATAATTGTTGTAACGTTACTTGGTTAAAACCAACACATAGTTAAGAGCACATTTTGATTAAGTCTTATTTGACGTTTTACAAGTGGGCAATCAGTCAGCCCCCTCCCCACCGGCGACTTCAAGTCGATGTCACAGGAAAAGATTGAGACCCTGGATATCAAAACCGAGACAATGAGATTGAAGACGGCTACATTCCTGAAGTAAACCTCGAATATCCAGAACATCTTCACGATACCAACAATGACTACCCTAGCACCAGAAAGAATGAAGATAACCCCTGACATGCTTTCCCCCCCACTGTTACAAACTCGCAGAAGAGCTGAACGTTAGACATAACCCTCCCGCCAAGCTCATCCCCAACCTCCAGGTCAAATCTCACTACGGTGACTGCAATACAGAAAGTACTGACTGCAGTCGTTAATTTTAATTCCATCAGCCCTAAGAATCTTGTGGTGTGTTCTGTTCAAGGCATGATGCCATCAAAACTTTCCAAAAGGGAAACTTTTTAAGGTTACATAACACGTATTATAGTGACTTTATTTTACTTTTTCGATTTTCACTGAGATAAATGTATCTTATTAGTTATTTTCTAAATGTAATATAAGGAGTGCCCAAATAAATTGTTGTTCGTGTTTAAAATGGCGAAAAGTGTTTTTAAAAATGTTGAAAGTTCGTGAAGATAACGAAATTGTTTAGTGATCATTTCCTAGATTGCAGGAAAATTTGTTTGTTTTATTTACATAGTACATGTAGATCTGAGCTATCTCAACCATGAAGGCAGTTCTCTGGTATCTTCATTTTTTTCTTTATCGGTTTCAATATAGCTGTTTAAGACAATCTGGATTCGGTTCACGAATATTCTTAACTATTGGCTTACTGTAGCAATTGTTTTTTTCAAATTGTTAAAACTATATTTTCAGACTGCATTATCATACTTTTTTGGCTATTGGAATTTTGAAGATTTCGCGCAACTCGTTCCAATACAAAAAAAATGCTTCAGTGTAATCATTTATTTATAATCCAATCACCGCTAAACCTGTGGTGTTCTTTCTTTTACAGTCTATGTGGAAGCAGCTGGAGTGCTTGCATTATACAACCGTTCTTTGGAGAAGCACAAGTTGCAGTATACAACTTTCATCGGAGATGGTGACAGCAGTTCATACAACAAGGTTACCATCGAGCAGCCCTATGGCCCAAGTATGTTTATAAAGAAGGAGGAGTGTGTGTCGTAACAAAAAGGATGGGTACAAACCTCAGAGGCCTCGTTCGCCACTACAAAGGTGAGGTTATTTGATGTCACATGTGCAGGACAACAAAAGATGTACACCATGGATAGAAAAGTTAGCTTCATTTGTTTTCCAAGCCTATTTATGTTATGTTGACTGTCTAAGAAATAGTAAAATTATGTGTATTTTTCTCAAAAAAAATCTGTCCCAGTCTCCAGCTGTTTCCAAAGTATCACAATTTTTACAATCAGAATTAAATTTAAATTTTTCAGGTCGAAAATTGAAGGATGAAAAAGGACTAGGTGTAGCTGGTCGACTAACAATTGCTCGGATTGACGCCATCCAGCCAAAGTTATTACGGACTTGCTATCTGAGAAAACAAGGGTGATCATACTACAATGGTAAAGGCAACACAGGCGATACTATATCATTATGCAAGCACTCAGGAGAAGCCCCAGCATCAGCATTGACCGACTGGCAAAAGTTTGTGATGCAGCTATCAGAGAGATACTGCAACAGGAAAACAAACCTATCAGCCAGTAAAAAAAAACCTACCGCAACTGTCTTGATATTTGTTAAGCCTGTCGTGTTTGACCGCTTGGAAGAATAAAAGTTTCCAGTCGGTTGTGAGACGAAAAACCCAAACGAATCTTTGCACCATGTCATCTGGGGATTTGCGCCAAAATACCAGTACACGACAGCAGCTGAAAATGATTTGGCAGTCAGCTTGGGAGTACTGGTGTTCAACAGTGGTGTGGATATCACGTATTCCCAGCTGATCTCTATGACCTTTCAGTGACACCCACTTGGTGTTCATTTGCTGAACATATACGATCCCCTAGAAATCTGAGTATTTTTACCATACTCGAAAATAATTTGTACCATAGTTTAGCGAGTTTACCAAATAAAAGTATTCAGCGCTGCACCAAACATTGTCATTAGAAAGAGTTTAGATAAAATGAAAAACGACTTTTTAACTGTCCGTTCCGTATTTCAAAGTGCCAGTCTCAAAACACAGTAAATGACTGAAAAAATGCAGAGACCAAAATTTGACTTATCTGGGTGTCCGTCTTGAGGGGTTTAACTGTATAAACACCAAACAGTGACCGGGAGGGAGAGGGGTGAAGTGTTCCTGAAAACTAACAAGTGAACGAGTACCAAAACAATCTTTCACCCTGTGCAAAAATAAATGAATTAACTGTATAATTCTTGTTAATTGTTTACATTTGCACTGTTTTCTTTTAGCTGTCAGAAAAATACATTGCGCTGATGCAAACATTGACAAACATGGTTGCATTAATGTGTGCGGATACAATTGAGACAAGTTTGTCCAATGAAGAGGTTTATTGCTGCGAGCAAAGCGAGCAACACCATCATTCATTGTGTCCGCTATGGGCTGCCTGTGGCAGATGTCAGGCTGATTTGAGATTTCGTGGACCGGTCTTGACAAATTGCCTCGATTTCATGACTGTGTGCAGTCAACCGACGCAGCCTGAATGGCGCTGATCAGGGAGAGTGATGATACATGTGCGACACCTGTCCTGAACGATTAATATACGAAAGCTTATCGATCGCTGAAGCTCTTTAAAAGCTGAAACTCTTTCTTATTAACCTTTTGTTAAAGTCATTGAAGTCAAATCCATCACAGCATAATTCCAAAATACATATTAATATTATT